>CAJDSM010119755.1:969-12402 GCA_903981925.1 Ostrea lurida
AGAGACATATTCTGTTCAAAAATGGAGAGAAAAAAAATAATTTTAATACATGTACTCACTTTATAAAAAAGCATTAAAACTATCATTCCTGTAAGAACATTTGAGTGGTTTTCAAATCTATAGATTATGAAACGCCATTCAAACATGCAATGTACTAATGCAATATAAACATATAAGAAACACATCATCTGAAGAAAAATTAAAAAATGATTTAAAAGCAGGTGCTTTCAAAATCATATGTGATTCATATTATTATACATGTATGCTAATTGAATGCAAGCAAAATCCTTAAACCATCAAACAAATTATAATCAGGAGATGTTTATGTGCTTTACATCAGTTTTTCAGATTTCAGGCTAATCACAAACTGATTCAAGGTACGCGTAAAGGGCGCGTGTACTTAAACTTAAAAGAATACCAAAACCATGCAATTTCATCAAATCGAATATTTAATAGCACTGTTTCTATCCTTTGATTTCATTAATGAACATTGAGATGTCCAGATAAAATGCAGTAAAAAAACCAGCAGGTTCGCCTTAAAAGGTCTTAAACTTTCCAGTACTAGAAATTGAATATCTAGGGAGTTCCGAGAAAACATTACTGACGATAAATGTTCATAATAGTATGTACAATATACAAAAAGCGATCTTCATTGACACTCGAACCAACTTGCCAACTCCTAGAAAATTATGTTTTTATTCATTAATTTGATATCGTAAATAGAGCAAAGAAGCACTCAACCAGCGAAATCTGAAACAACTGAAAAGTCTACATACATAAGACGAGGAGACATATATATATACTTAGAATAAAATTAAAAATGAATTGCTTGCCTCTATGAATAAAGGGCGTCGATAAGATATACAAAATGTTATGAAATCGCAAGATTCTGTGGCCACTGTCGTCTTTTTGCATATGTACATGCACTTAATTCATGTATGAATTCATTGCAGTGATTTTATCAAGGAATCATTTGACTATCATCCAACAACCTACATATATCTAATGCTAAACTTCATTTATGTAACTAGGTCATATGACAGATACTTTGAGAAAACTTCCCTGGAAATGGAGGCACGAGAAGACCTCTTACAAAGTGAAAACTCCACTGACTGTCGGGGTGGATGTTGTTTCCAGTTACAGAGTCAGCGCAAACTCGGTCGGTTTTGGGGGAATATTTAAAACGGGTAATATTTATTTTCATAATTTCGGTACACATATATTGATATCAAAAAGAATAACAAAAAGAGTTTTGCAGTGAAGGAGCATAGAACATACATTTGCATGTAACAGTGACACTGTTTGATTTATAGGTAACTTCCAACAGCCTGATTGCGCTGGAATTCTAAAACGTCACCCAGGTCTGAAGGATCGTAACGGAGTATACACTATATATCCTGATGGCAGAACGGAGCAGTTGTGGACATGACCACTGACGGGGGTGGATGGACGGTACTTGTATATCTTACTTTTTTAATCTAGCTCTATTTTTCTTTATGGAGCCCGTGTTTTGAAAAATTCTTTCATTAATACTGAAAGTCAAGAGGTTTTATGTAGAAACATGTTTGTGCATTTTCCCGAATTTTCGAATGATATTAGTTATTTATCACATATTTACCTTTTATCCAGTAAATCTTACTTATATGATAATTTGTTCATAACCCACGGAACGTGTTCCTACGCTGCGGACGTAATGTGTATTCGAACTAGATCAGGGTGACAGAATTCCCAATAAATCAATTGTAAAAATTGACGGAAGTGGCACAGGAGCTGTTAAATTCTTCTAAATTTGAAAACATTTAATTGATATGTGGAGTGTAATTAGTTAAAATTGAGGGAATATTATCTAGCTTAAGTATCTTCTCGAAGAAGTGAAACAGTACACAGTCCTTGATCATTTTGTATCGATCGTAAAATTTCGTTAATGATCAAGGAAACAAAAAGCAAAACAGTAGCAAACATGAAACTAGAACACTGACAAAGTGAGCAAGGGTCCCGATTAGGCAAATACATCTGCAGACGGTGATAAACAAGTGTCCACAATGTCAGCTATGTTTAATGTATAGTTTTGAGTTGTAGTGTTGACAAAAAGTGTTGACGGACGGAGGGTCACTGTCCACGAGTCCGAAGGTTCATCATTCAGTCCGAAGGCCTCGAGTCCGAAGGTTCATCAGTCGAAGGACACGAGTCCGAAGGTTACCAGTCAATTGGGTTGAAATACGCAGATTGCAAATGAAAATATTATACCTAGTATCTAGGTTAATAAACGTTGGTATTATCATAATACTGAAAGCTTCAAGTTAATACAAGGCCGTACAACAGTGTGGGGGATCCACTGAGGTGTACGTGCACCCCATGTTTAAATAAAATGCTAAAACCTCTGAACTTCCGCGGGGATTTTCGCTCCCGGAATACTATGGCATGCCCTGGATCCGAATGGGGGTTTAAAGTGGCCCCAGCCATGAAAATGCTAAAATTATATCAGCTTCCGGGGGCTTCGATCCTAGACCAGCTGGGGGCCTGAATATCTCCCTTCCTTTCGTTATTCATTGCTATACATGTAACTTTCAGGCAAGGCAATTATACATAACATGATGTCTTTATTGGTTTAGCGTGGGGGATACATTCCTCGCGTGTATTATTCAATTATTTTATATTCGAAGTACTTATTAATTGATAGTACTAGACCCAGAAGAAGTCATGTTTTATGTACTTGTGATGATATACATTTATTGCACGGAATGGAGGGGGATATGGAGGTTTTATTCAGCATAAAGACCATATTCCTCGTGGACAATGGATTTTAAAGTAAAAAGTGCATGTTTCGCTGCAATTTATTTATATTCAGAGAAAGGCGGATCAGCACTGGCGACCCCCACCGTTTGAGGGCTTATTTGGTATGTTTGTTTTGCTGGTTAGGTAATTCCAGACTTCGATTCGTACTGCCCAACCTTCTGACTCCTGGACTAAGACTGCAAAGGGTGTGCTTAATCAGACTCTTAAAAATAGCGATGCGTAAATTATGATAGTTTATTCTATTATTATTGCAGTGGGAAATTTTTTCCCATCACTAATTATAATTTGTGCCAGTGGTTCATATTTATATTTTGAAGTGGATATGTTGTAAATTTATTGACCATCTCGCCTTTTAATCAAATTTTCGATCGTGGAGATTTGGACTCGTGGTTCGGACTCATGATTCGGACAGTGGGCCTTTCGGATAGTGAACCTTCGGACTAAGTGGGCGGACCCGGACAAGACAGATGAAGGACAAAGTGAAATATAGGGCAAAACCGGCATTGCGATGCAGAATCCTAATAACATGATATAGTTTTTATCTAGAAGTCGTAATGAAAGATTGATTGATTGATTGATATTTATTGTTTTACGTTCCAAGAGAAATATTTACTATAATGGAGACGTACCAATTGCCGGTGAGGGCTGCAAAATTTAGGCCTATGCTTGACACTCGGGCCTTTGAGCAGGGAGGGTCATTTATCGTGCCACACTGTTGTGACAAGCGGGCTCGGTTTTCGCGGTCTCATCCGAATGAACGCCCATTCAGATACGCATCTTACAGCAAGGGGGGTGCTGAAGACCTATTCTACCCGGGATCCACGGGTCGAAATGAAAGAAGAAAAAAGCTAATATTCTCTGAATGGCAATGTACTATGGGGAAAATTCTCGCCAATATTAATAAGTGGATAATAAAATAACGAGACTGCGCGTCGTGTGCGACACAGATTCGGATGACTGAATTTTCAGGAATAGTCACAGACTTTCTTTGTAAATCGTCGAAAATGTAAATCTTTCTATTCTTCAAAATTGATCTTTTGTGAATTAAAATTGAATAGTTAATGTTCATTTTTGGCTGGGCTGCACAACTACGGCATCGCTTTATAGTTTGGTGATGGTGATAAAACGGGTGTCCGTATTGAGGTACCTACTTTGTGTAATTTAATTTTCTCTAACAATCTATATTGACATTCTTCAAGTTGTACAGTTGTTATATTATAGATACATTGAAATGAAAGGGTATAAATAAGAGTTATTGATTAGAGACTGTTGCCCGGATTACTTTCCTTCCATTTGAAAAGGATTTGTAGGCTACCTGTATGCAAAATCAATTACAGATGGTTGTGTCCTGTCTCTTCTCATAATGGAGCCCACGCCGTGATAGGCCTCAGATAAACAGTGTCCGAGGGGCATACAAATTTTACTCGCTGTGGATGAAGTTACATTGTGGCTTCTATTATTGTGACATATAGTGTTTGTTTTGCCTGATTTAGATTTAACACGGAAAATACGGATCCTACAAGTTTTTACCGTGATTGAAGATACAGAAGGTTTGGAAGAGCAAGTGTGGATTACTGGTTAGGTATCTTTCTTTTCATTCTAAATACACTGATTATAATTCTGATTTATAATGAATGTCTACATTCGTAAACAGCGCCTCCGACTGAAACGAGAAATCTTAATTCGTCTCAACTAAAAGTCACATTTGATTGTGGTAATGACATTCTTTATAACAATATCAAAGTGAAGATATATGCATGTGGTACTGAATGTCTATCATGAAATTAAAATAGAAGTCTATATTGTTCATACAGCCTATTGAGGTAAGAAACGTTTCATTAGCACATTTATGTCGAACCCCCCCCCCCCTTCACCCTCGACGGTACGGGGCAAACATATTTTGCGTGCATTACTTTTGGCCCGCATCTGTGGCAGGTACATGTATGTTAATTAAAGATACATATTTTTATTGATAGGAATAATGCATACTCCTTAACATAAGAAAGCACAGGATTGCGGTATTGATCTACCAGTTTTCAGGCGCTAAGGCTTCGCCAGTATCAGCGTTCAGTGGCGGATGGAGAAGGAAACTAGATTAAAAGGTCGGAGATACAGGGAAATGGCAGGTTTGAATTATGTGTTTGAGATATATTCATATTTTTAGCTGAACATTGTTGTACCATTAGATAAATGTATTCTTTTGCTTGTACATTTAAGGGGAAAGTCTAACGTTTTCCACAAATTCCGCATATTTTGGGGTTTTTCAAAGTGATGACGGTCAAAATGTGCAAGGAACTACCAGGAGGCGTGGTGGTACGCTCCATTGTTACCAATCAAAATCTGAATGGACCAATTTCATTTATTGCTATTGACACTTTATCAAGCATAGTATGGATAAAATGAAGATACAACAGCTTAAAATGCAAAATGATGATTCGAGCTCGAAAATAGTTCAAACTGTGATTTGGCATGAACTGTTTAGAATAAATCATGTTTAATAATTCTGTTGTTTTATCCTATTTGAAAGAGAAGAATGCAATGAATCCAATGTTGAAAGGTTACACATGAACAGAATGAATTCTAGGTTAATTTAGGAACGTGAGTAGTATTACGTTGTATGGGGTTGGTAAACAATAGTCTTTGTTTTCGAAAAATAGGGGGTTCACGTGACATGGAAAAACCATTTTATTTTTAGATCTTTGTTTTACCAGGGGTTTTTCCAGTTTCTATGTTTCAAGAAAAAAGAAGGTCATATTTCACCCTTGACGACTTAAGAGATCGTTGGCCGCTAGATCAAAGGAGGGTTGGGATTGGTATACTTGTTTATTGTTCCTGGCTACGTAAGAGATCTTTGGCCGGAGATCAAAGGATTGATATGGGGTTGGTATAATAGAGCTATTGTTTCCTGGGTAACTTAAGAATCCCGTTTGGAACGGAGAATCAAAGGATGATATAGGGTTGGTATATTAGAGCCTTGTTCCTGGGTAACTTAGGATCGATTAGTTGAACGATATGGCAGAGGTTGGTATAACATAGACTCTTACGAGATCCGATGGACCGGAGGACTCAAAGGAATGGTATAGGGAGTTATGATAGTAATAAACTCGAGAAATAACTAAAATTAGGTGAAAAATCAGGGAGATCAAGGTATTATTTATAAGGTTACTCAACATAATCAATGTGGAAACGCGAGTTTGAAAATATCAGACACTGAACGTCCATGCACAAATACAGTTGTATGCGAGCGACCGTGTATTCCTGATGGTTTGACATTGGAGTATTTAACGCACGTAATATATTTACAAATTGACAAACTTTTACTCTGCAAAACGGAGTATGTGTGCGATGATCGCATAATAATTTATCCTCAACTAGAAACTTATTTGGACGAGTCGTATAGATATTCATTGCTCGGTGAACTCAAGTATGATATTATCCTAATGATGGTCACTTATCGTCATAAACGATCATTAAAAGAAAAAAAGCAAAAATCATTTGTGATTGTTTCTGCTAATTTAACTTTTACATTTTTTAGCCCAGGGTGCTCGGCACTCAATCAGTTCGCCGGATTTTTAGCGGCAAAAGAGGAGCTCCAATTTAATTAGGGTTAGGGATGCCACCCCCCCAATCATAACGTTCGCTGATGAAAATATGAAGTAATTAAATTATCACTGGATTAATTCTACTAATTAACTTATTTAAAAAAGATGATGATTTTACCTGTCTTTCAATATGGTTAAGTATTTCCGGTTATATTGTAATATTTTTTTGTCTCCATATTAATCAAATATACTTACATGAACTACAGCAACCACGGAATTATTTTCATGTACATGCAAATTGGAATAACTAAGATGAGCAGACATAGAATTAAAGAAGAAACTATAGCCACAGAAATATTTAAGAAATAAAATCAGAAGGGAGGTCTCCGTTTGATGCTTAATAATGAACTAAAAGTACATAGTCATGCATCACTAGTATTACATTTAATGCAAACATTGAAAGAGGTGGGGGGGGGAGCATGAATATATCGTCTGAACGATGCATGTGTTTTCAATGAAAGTTTGAGTATAAGCAAAAGTTTATTAATGTTAATGGCTGATTCAGTAGAGTATACTAAATTCTCGCAGTCAAAACTGATGTTTTCAATTTATTTATAGTAATTTTTTGTGTTTAATAAAGTATACACAAGGAATCATGCATAGAGGTTAAAATCAATAAAGTACAACCATTACTTGTATACGAGTAACATTCTGTTACACGTGCTGAGATGATCTTCCCGTTTAGTTATGTTACCGGGTGTGTGATGGGTCTCTTGTGGATTTGACCGTCCATGGAATTGTGTGATAGTTCCATCGGTATATTTTGTGTTATGATTTTATTATAATATAGATGTGTGGTTCTCTCTTAAAACATTGTGTGGTTTCCGATTTTTGTGTAGTTTCACTATTCATTTTATTTGTGTTCATGTACGCATTAAAAGTCTTAGTATGTGTATTACCGTGCCTATCATATTAAAACTATAGAGATGCGTGGTGCTGCAGGTTTTTTGTCGATGAATGAAATGTCATATGTATGGTGATGAGATTTCGTGTCTGAATTGGGTCGGTGCTGTGTGGTTTTTGAATGTTAATTATTTTACAAGATCATCCATAATTCGTGTGAAGTAATCTGTGAAAAAATCAAACATCTATAAGGTGTGTATGCACGAATTAACATAAAAAATCATAAAACAATCATGAATGACGAAAAGTATACTTACCCATAATATTTGAGGAGTTGTTATCTCCTTTCTATCTAAAAAATACATTAGTACCGTAAAAAGGTTTGAATCAATAATTTATTTTTGCAAACATTAAGAAAAATTATTTACCAGGGCACAACGGACGTCATTTACGAAAGTACAGATGATATACTGAGAAAATTTAACAGATCAGCGTTTTACTGAGCTTCCTCATTGGATGAAAGTGATTGCGAGGTGATTTTTCCCATCTCGGGGTTTTAAACCCGTTGCACGAAAAGGATATTATAAAAACATGACTGGTTTCCATTAATCTGATTGAACCTCAAATGACGATCCAATATTGGTCTCTAATTTTGATTTTTAACAATTTTGGAGAATAAATCGACGTTGGTCACGTAAAATATTAACTGGAAAAAGACAAATTGAGGAGGATCAATTTTTTACAGTCAGATCGAAACGCCTGACAATGTTTTTGTAACATGCTGCTAGAAAGCTTGCTGGAAAAAATTAAATCCTTGACAGTCGATACTGTTTTCGGTGTACAGATGGAATTTGCTGATGCCGATTGTCCTGCAGAACTGAGATTTGATGCAGACCACAATCATATCGAATGACATATCGGTGATGGCAACATTGAAGTTATCTTTTGAAAAAACACAGATGTGATAACTTTTGGCATATACGTGGGAGACGTCTACCTGTGCATTTAACCGGATCCACCTCAAAAACACGAAATTTTTCATAAGCACTCAGGAAAAAGAAGAAAGAGATGCATTTTGTTGCAGAGGGTATACGATGTGGTTGTCTTTTCAATGAATGATCAGCTGCTGATTCGATCTGACGAATTAAAATACTGTGATGATATCGCTTTCGATCATTGTGTTTGAATTTTAATATGGATGGTACGTATATTTGATTTCTCCTTCACGCAAGGATGAATTCTTTACTCATTGGAGTATATTTTCTTGAAATTTTTAAAGACTTCTTGTAATGTAGTGCAAACATCTGAGCGCGAGACAGCGTAAGTGTTTGTAGAGTTGTTGCTTGTAGGTTTTTTTTTTAAAATGCATCAACGTGCGGTCAAAAGGGACGCATTAAAGAAGACGTTTGTTTAACGATTGTTTTTGAAATGTTCTTCGTCTCTGGTAGAGACTGTGACTACTGTTGTACGAGTTGCTGGATTGAATTACAAGACTGTGTTTGTACTGGGACACTGCGCGCACATCGTCATCCGAAATGGACTCTTCTTCCTGATTCTTTGTATAAAATCATCTTCTGGTGGAGTGAATTCGTAATTTGGTCAAGAATTCACGGACTCGTGGATCTTCAAGTCGGATAGAGATGTCCGTTGTGACCTCGTACAGAGAGAATTGTGTGTAAGAGGAGTTGTGCTTCGAGCCATACTTGGTCTTCATGTAGTTTAATGAAAGTGTACATGGCGTCTTGGACATATCGAGAATGGAAATCAACGTTAGATGGGTCGATTCAACATCAGTTTCTGGTTTCTGAGTTACTGGAGGTCAGGTCCTTATATAAAATTAAATGACTGGAAAAGAGACATTTATATACTGTTTAGGGATATCAAATAAGGATGTTTTGTCAACACAAGGAAGATTAATTCTTTCACCTACTTGGAATGTAGAATTATTCACGTTCAGAACTTATCGAACGTGGGATGAGTGGTACGTGTGAGGGTGGTTGGCAATCCCAAGGTTTGCAGAAACGATTCGTCAGGGTTGAATCCGTTGTACTGTATGATGATAAGAAAAACACTTTTGTTATGGGCTCCGTGTCTGTTTGTCTTCCCACTTTCAGTGACTAGATATTTTGATTATTCTTCAAGAACGGTCCGTGATTTCAAGTCGCGATAAAAAGATCGTCTTTTGTGACATCATACAAGAGAGATCGTGTCCGTAAAAGAGAGTTGTTTGGTTCGGGCATATATGGTCTTATGTAGTTTGTTATAAGTCGTACATGAGCTCATTGACAGAATGAGACTGGAAAAGCCACGTAAATGGGTCGATCAACCAGTTTCTTGTTTCTGAGTCTCATGGGAGTCAGATCTTCGTTAAAATTTTAATGACTGAAAGAGATCAGCTTCTCCCTCGTACTTCCATATATGTGTAGCCATATCCATATCCTTGCTTATGGTTGTATTCTTCAACTTATTCGATACGCAAAGAGCTTGTTCTGCGTATAATCCGTTTTTTGAATCGAGCAAGCTACTTACAGAAAGTTTGTTGTTGCAGGGGTTTAACAGTCACGTTATAAAGGGTGAATTTCGTAATTATATGGTTGTTATAACAATTTAGTTTCAATATGACTTCATTGAGTAAAATGCTGTCTGATGTGTTTCATACCATTGTTAAGCTGTTTTCTCACACATGATTTGCTATGGACTGTTCGTTTACATGATAAGACTATGGGGCTCAGGCGGGGTTGTGGACGGTCACAGGGATGTTATCCTCCTGGCACTGATCACTCTGGTGTGTCAGGGGTTCGTGTGAACTTTGTTTTTGTTTATTAATTTTTAGGACTTACGTGATTGGATCACTGTTCTATCTTTGCCTTTACTATTATGATTAAGGGTTAAATAAGGGGTCTTTGTCATAAAAGGAAGATGGATTCTTTCACCTACCTTGAATTGGTTTCTTTGTCTGCTTGAGAATTCTTATTTTCGATGGTTGTAAATTCGGATTTGTCCACCCCTTTTTCATTTTCATCGGTTTATTCAACACAGAATTATCATTGGTTTTATGAAAGTCTTTTTTCAAATTCGTTTTTGGCGCCTTCATATTGATATTAAATCAATGTAAAATTTCAACTATGGACTTTGTTGAAATTTCAGGACATCTGTGAATTTAGGTCAATTGCGACGAGAAAGGTACTCGAAGATATTGATAATGGACACTTAATTTCTCTTATGTAGAGGTTGGGCCGAGTTTGATAAGAGATAGCTTTCATGCAAAAGATCATCCAGTAATACCGCTTGTAGGGTAGATTACCTTTCCTGCCTGATTTTCGAAAAGGCTTTGTGTTAAGGGTGTCGTTTGTGACTAGATTGTGGATGAGTTTCTCGATATTGTTTTCCTTCTAACAACCAAGTGAGAGAACAAACGTCAATATTCTACTTGCTTGTTTTTTATAGCTGGTTATCACTACTGATCATCAGAAATTTATCGGTAGATTGTGTCCACTTTTCCAAGGGGTTTATCATATGGATAATTAATTCTTTCATAGTTTTTTGCTGACGTTGAATGGTTGGTCTTCCATATTACATTGCAGAACTTCATTTGACCAGAGGAAATGAATCCATCGTCTTTCGTCTCATCGTTGTCATCTTCACATTGTGTCATCGGCACGTATAGTTTATTGACTGTTCTTCCATGGGACATCTTCGAGCATGTCGCTGTACGATAGAAGAGCTCGAGAACATGGTCAGATTTCAACACATGAGGGAATTTTCCTCAGGTTTCTGTGTCTCCTTGGTGAGGCCAGGATATGACGAGGTTTGTGTATTGCTTGCTGTGTCTGTATTCTTCACTGTTCTTGTAATATATTAGAAAGTGTAAGAGACTGGTGTAAATAATTTTATATATATCAATTTGATATTATATTTTTAAAGTTTATATTCCAGAGGACATGTCATATGTTGATTCTTTGTTTGCAACTTCATCTTCCTTTGTGGAATCTTCACACTCCTTGATATATCTTAGTCTTTGTATATGTGATTTTTGTCCGCTGTGAGTTTTGGTGAATGATTAGCAAACTATTCATTCTTCTTTTTTACTGAATTGGTTTTTCTTGAAAAAAATGTTTAAATTAATTATGATAATCACCTTTGTATTAGATGATGATTATATAATTTTCTATGTAATAATTTTTATTATCTA
>CAJDSM010119765.1:0-10000 GCA_903981925.1 Ostrea lurida
CCGCAACTCGTTGCGTGGGGTATAAATATCGTAATAAACATTGTTTCCTTTAATATTATAATTTTTATAGATTTCCAAATACATAAACTTTATTCTATACACTGTCCACGAATAGAAATCTGGTAAATTATGGTATCAAATTCAGAAACTGGTTGCATTCTTTCATATTGCTCCCCCCTAACAATTTTTCACTTGTAATATTTAATTGGGAGGGTTTTTATCAATTTAGATAAAAAAATGAATAGAAATATGATTGAAAATGTCCAATAAAGCCATTTTTTAATGAACTTTTAATTGTTATTAAAAAATTTGCACCAATGTTTAACAACACAAGAGTATCTTACAAAGACGTGTGGTTAGAGTTTGATAGCAAAGAATTTTTTAATGTGCATTGTTGACTTACCAACATAAATTCGCTGATAAAACACAACAAACTTATAGAATTAATATCTAACATATGTAATTTGCTAGTTTGCAAAGGTAAGATGTCAGAGCATTTCAATCAAAACACGATGTTGAATGGGGAGAGTTCGCAATATCTGTTCTAACACTACACAACGAAATACTAAAAAAAGTTGAATGGAGGAGAGGTGTTTACTGTATAAAATATGACAAAAGTGTTAAATAATGATTAATGAAGTGTAGTGTGAAGATAAGGTCATTATGAATTCTTGAGGGTATATCATATTTTAGCGCGGAGGTTATTCTTAACGCAAATTCTCAATTTTTCCCTCACAAAAGTATGCAATAAATATGAATCAAAATGAAAACTTTTGAGTGAATACTAGGTGAGAGTGAATCATATAAATAGATGTGGGGCCTCGCCTGACTCAAAGACTTACTGCATAAATTTTATCGATATTAGAAAGATTCAAAAACTCAAAATTTGGAATCAAATTTATAAAAAGATATTCAATCAACTAAGACACACAACTCTAGTTATATTAATTTTAGCTTTTGTTTTTGTCAGAAATTACAGTTTTGTTCAGTTTACACAAGAAATAGACAATGCAATATTTTTGCTTATATACAATAGAAGTGAACTAGATATGAAAAGCAATGAGAATATTTGTATATGAGAAAGTAAGAATACTCAACTGAGAACATTTGCATACTGCCCAGAGGCATTGAAACAGAAGTATGCAAAGCTCGAGCTGTCTCACGCTGTGTGCAATGTATAAATGGAGGATTTTTTTGAAGTTTGTTAGATTTGTTCCCAAAGTATTAGTTCTCTCAAAAAATCTATGAATTTTTGAAGTGGGAAATAACTAAATGAAAAGTTATCCCGTTCATCGCTAAACCAATATTGGACCCATAATAGAAGAACACAAAATATTCAATATCCCACATCTGCAGATGGTAGAGACAAGATACTAAGCAAAACATTTTAGACCTGTACAGTACCATATCGTATTATCAGGGTTGTTAGAGGAAATTTTTTAGACTGAGTTCACACAAAGTACAACATTCTCCAAGTCCCTGTGAATCTATATATATCAGATTCTCTAACGTGGAAAAAGGTAAGTATTCTATATACACGATCCCATTAGAATATTTGACCCCCTTAATATGACCTTTAAAGTTTCTCTTATATATGTACCCTCTTGTACGAGTACTTGAGTGAAGAAATATGAACAAGTGGTGCATCACAAATAATGAACTTCATACTCTATGTAATTTTTAATAGGCATTTAATAACAAGAGACTGATGTAAAGATTATTTTTTCGAGCGTGTCATACAAACAAATATATAAATTGTAGACCAATAGAACGTAGGCATTAAATGAACCTAAGGATATACGTAAATGATCGGACAGAAACAGAAAACTAAGTAAAAATACGTGATGCATAGGAGTGAAAATGATACATATAAAGTTGTGGCTGAGGCGTGCAGCATCGATCTCCGTAATCGGGTGGGAATTCCACTTAATATGATCTAACAAATTTCCAAAAGAAAAACCATATATAAGACTTTAACATCACTCTATACTCGTGTAAAGGTGATTAACTTCGAAAAAATTTCCCAGTGTGTTCAACTACATATATCCAATTCGCTATAATCGAAGTTTAAACAAAATAATCATCATTAATACACAAGACTTGGGAAGAACAATATTACAAAAAAGAATAGGAATAAAGTTTTCAGATGATTCGCTTGGGTGAATCTACAACATAAGAAAAAGAGCACACATCTATGTAGTATGTAGAAATGTTGTTATCAGTAATTATGTATAGTACTGTTAAGTGTAAACAATAGCAACAATAAGACAAAGTAAAAAATCTCTACCCGAATCTATACTGGGATAGTAAGCCCCAAGATACATGTACTAAGCAAAATATTTTAATTTGTAAACAGTTAGATAATTAAATAAAAAAATTCCTTCCATCGTTGACAAAGAAGGCTATTAAACATAAGAGTTCTATAAAGTCTCAATACGACAAAGCCAACTCAGTTCACCTCAGGTGAAGAATTACATATTTCTTAGAATATATAACTAGATAACCACCACCAAATACACCTGGATTCCGAAAAGTATCATTTAATGTGAGCAATTTTACACACTTAGTCTAAAAACTAAAATTCTCTAATGTTTCCAAATGACAAAAGTGTAATCAATTGGTATTATGAGTAAGGAGATTACATTCTAGTAAGTGTTTGAAAATTGTACTGAAATCCAATAAAAATTCTAACCATCACACATCATAGCAAAAAGCTTGAAGTCAAATGATATGAGGTTAACCATAAATAATTCACTATGTCAAAAAAGAGTTACAGAAATCAGAAATAGATAAAATGTTAGATTAAATTTTTGCCATATATACCCTGCAACATAATAGTAAGTAATATCCTACTTTATATGATAATCAATTCAACATTGTGAATTTGATTGCTGAGCAGGTGCGTATAATATTATGTTCAACTACCGTGGTACTGTTCTCAGTTCGGCCCATAACATAACAACAAGTATTTACAAACTCATTCTATATAAGAATTCCACACAAACAAATTGAGATGGCTAAGTGATCAATTGTAGATATTTTGTTCATGGAGTACCTGTAAACCATTATCACTCCATTCCCTAATAATTGATTTATTCCGTGTAGTAATAGTAATGTATTATCCCAAATACATTAGTAGACTTAACATCCACATAAATAGATTTTCGTAAGTTTTATGTTGATTGCCAAAATTGAGTAGAGGACAATTAAATCAATGGCAGCATTCGAAATAGGAATTGATAAATGTTGGTGATGCCTCATTCGAAAAACAAACGAATAGACAATTTGAAGCTAAAGCCAAGCCCTCATTGATGACTGTTACGTGATTTAGTTCCCTACAGTGACATACTTTACCTTTTGAAAACTCAAAAATGTAGTTACATAATGATGTAAATGTAGCAATGTTTCTGCATACACTAAGGTAGCATAGATGTGATCTAACTTATGAGATCAGAAACTCCGCATCAAAAATTGTTTATGTCATGTCAGTGTCCTGTAAGAGACTTTAATGGAAAAATTTATATTAATGGTCGAGTTCACTTTTTCCCTTTGGCACTGACTGCTGAAAGACATTTTGGTGTGTCAGTTTTCTGTTCACATAAAATCTAACCCGAGTCGTTGCCTAATAATCCCTGAAAACGAAGAAATTATTTTTAGTATAAAATTAATTCATATCTCTTTCAACAATTGGAAATCATCACCAGAGACAAAACTCCTTAAAATGGAATACAGATGCTAGTAAGAATTACAACAGAATACAATGACCTAAACCAGTGCCATTAATGTCAGCGCCTCATCACAAAAGAAGAAGTAAATGGCAATTGATTACCCTGGGGTTAAGAAATCTCTATTTTGGTATATCCCTTTCTACATTTAGTTTCCTGTTATAGTATCAGCAAAACATAAAAGAGACATCTTCAAAAAAATGAAAATTTTTGGAAAAAAAAAGAAAATACCGCCCAATAAGTCAAAACTTCACACCTGAGAGCTCATAAAAATTAACAATTTGGTAGCCAGCCCTCCTACTTTACATCAACTATGCATATTGTATTATCCTTATACAAAACGTGTGGTTGTAAGAGGAGGTTTTTGAAAATGAAATTTTTGAGACAAGTTTTTGCCCACCCCTAACCCAAGGGGATGCAGAGCCTGAAATTTAAAACAATAATTTCCCCTTGTTTAAACAGATACTTCATACCAAATTTAGAGAGAACTGAATGTAATTTTCAAGAAGAAAGTTAAATGTTCCATTGTTAACACACATGGACACGAATAGAAAAACAGCAGATAAGAGTCACCAAAAAGTAACCATAATACTGTGAATTGTTCTGATACTGTCTTTAATACTTCTACTTCACTTGATTTTGGGATTGCAAAATAAATTTATCAGGTCTCATTAAAGACCTTGCATATGATCTTAACAAAAGAAAATTAAGCGCAACGAAATTACAGCACAAATAAAACTTCCCTTATAGCATCACAAAACAACATCGTTGCATGTTTATTAATATACCTTAGAAAATTGTTCAACTTGTACAATGCATGACAGGGGTCAATGATCAACAAAAAACACACCATTTTCAAAATAGTTACATGACATACGATGTTTTATCTTCCAGCTTGAACCCATTGCTTAAGCAATTAATTACCAATACAGCAACAATACTCAATACAGAAAACATAAGAATGTACAATGTACGTATTAGATATTATAACTCATGGGAGCCTTTCAAGAAGACAAGATATCACAATGCAGGAGATACCCTTATATGGAGATAAAGTATCACACAGATTAATAATACAAAAAGAATAAAATTGGGACATAAGAATGATATAAATTTGTGGTATGTCAATTTGTAATGTCAATAATGAAATACACTCGATTAAAATCTTTTGTTCTATATGTCTTGAAAGGTATTATCCAGACCAAAAATGTAAGTGATCACCCACAGGAGCAATGTTTTCCATCATTATAAGTGAAGAAATAGAGAAATTCTTATCCAATGAAAAATCACACATTAGCAAAAGCTGTATTTTTCATTACACAAAAAACTATCTGCAAATGTTACACAACAAAACAAAAAATCTATGACCCCAAAGCAACTCTGAAATCCTTTAACTGGTCACACCTTTAACTACATGTACCAAAATGATGCAAGGCATAAACCTCTGATAGCTTGTCATTGAGATTTCAATGATCGTTTCCAGTTTTGACTTAAAGTTCGAAATTATTCTTTTGTAAAAATCGTTACCTAACCATAAGTATATTCCGAGTCTTTATTTTTCACTGTTCCTACTGCCTACCTCCTTCGCTTCCTCTGCTCCGCCATCTTCCTTCTTTGATTGTACACTTTATCCTCCCGATCTCGATCTTCCCTTAGATTAGGAAAAATCGGGGTGATCTTCTGATATTATCCGTTTTAAATTTAACCTTTAACATTTCATTTATTCTTTCTCTATTTTACACTATTATCTGACCTTTGAAAAAGAAGAAAGAAGACACTTGTCATCACTGTAAATAGTAAACACACAAATGAATTTAGAAGTTCTATGACCTGACAATCACTAGACGGGAACAAAATCGAAAAGAACAACATTCCAACCCTGAAATGAATCTTACAGCCCAATTTAATATTGTTACCACGAAGAGAAATCCTTTATCCTTGAAGGAAATCCGACACCGTGCCACAACAAGAATAACAGGGAGCGACGACCCCTGACGTTTTCTTAAAGGTTACACACAGATTGTTGTAACACTATTCTAGCTATATTTCCAATGTTATGTTAACCTGTTGAGTAAGAATATTCTCACAGTAAAATTACAACAGTCATACTATTCTTACATTAAAGATATTTACAATTTTGTAACACAAACATTATAAATCAGAGTTGTGCCCCTAATTAAGCTATCATGGAGCTGTTGGAGCATGAAACATTATCTACTGAAAAGGAACAAATCAAGAATGTTTTAAGTAGAACAAGAAAATGTTGCCTAGAATAAATGGAGCAAGATGCCAAAAACCGGCTACATGATACCCTAATAATTTTGTAAACTCAATCATCAAGCATTCCGCTTGTAATAATGCCAACCATACGAGCACATGTGATCCATTTCATACAAAATCCCGACGAGAGGGTATATTAGGAGGCAGTTAGCGAAGACAACAAATGAACACGGGACCGACAGACAGACGAGCACTCACACGCAAGTATAGATAAATAAACGAACACCGCTTTTTATACAAGGCATATAAAAAATAACACTCAAGCCACGACATGGCAATGAATTGATGAGCGATATTGAAGAGTCATACTGGTATATTACCTGACACGTAAATTATTACACAATCTTAGTAGTCAATATTCAGGACGTAAATCTGAAGCACTTAATAGTAGGCAAGTTTTGCAATGGTTGAGCTTTGTAATAGTTGCAAACCGCATATCGTGGATATGGAGGAGAGTCCCATGACGGTTATTACTCTCTCCTCATGACACTTCTCATTTTGAATTTCATTTAGTCACTTGGTAACACCTATCAAACGTAACTTTTACTTTTGTTCGAACAAGGTAAAATCCAAGATATTATGAGATCTTTATTAAGTTGTGCGAATAGCGGGCAGCGGGCGTATCTTTACCTAATCAAAAGCATCATCCGAATATGCCAAATGAATTAAAGAGACAAAGGCAACAAGAATGCGAAAAACATTGATTTATTAATAGATATGTCACAGAACAAAGGGAAAGCAAAGTCATATTTCAATAAGCATAATTAACAGATGGCCGGAATTACCGCTGTACCAGAATTTAACTGAATAATCCCTATGATCACAGACAAAAAAGTAATTGATTCCCAAGGACAGAACAGTAGTGGTCCCAGGACAAACAAGTAGTGGTAAAAAAAACCCAGACAAACAAAGTAGTGATTACAGACAAACAAAGTAAGTGATCCACAGACAAATACAAGTAGTGGTCCCAGACAAACAAGTGTGGAGTAGTGGTCCCATGAACACACAAGTAGATGGTCCCAGACAAACCCAAGTAGTGGATCCAGACAAACAAGTAGTTGAATCCCGGCAAACCAAGTTATATATATCAGACAAACAAGTAAGTGGATCCCAAATATAACACTTAGTAGCTGATTTGCACTTAGTATAACTTGGCAAGCTGAAGGAAAACTGTAAATTTCCCTTACCTGGTAATGGAATCTTACATTTGACACACAATTTACATCACAAACTGATTTTATTTTATTTATTTCAGTACTTAAGCAGTAAATGTGTGACATATCGAATTACGAGCCGTACAAATATAACATGTAACTTTCACCTGAGAAATACATGTTTGCCTTTACAGCAGTGCACAGTCATCTGAGATTTGTGGAACATCATCAATTGTTTCATTCTGAATTAAAAAAGAGAAGAAAATAAGTAATGATATGCTTCATACATTTTTTCTATGCTGCTGAAAATAAAATACCTGTATAAGCAAAATAAATTTACTGAATCGTTGAACATTTGGCAAACACTAGACAATAAGATGATTCCATGTTCAAAAATATAAAAGACAAAAAATACTAGCCTTGCAACACTTGAGGACAATAGTAAAATAACAACAAAATATAATGACATTTCCCCACGAATACAACTCATAGACCTGTATACACATACATACTAATAAGCAAAAAAGAAAAAAATATTTCACCTTACCAGACACTTATTTTTTTATTTCACAGAGAGTGAGGAAAGTAACACAAATATTTTTTTTTTTTTTTTTTGGCCATTAACTATTAATTTTGCAGTATGAATAATCAGAACTAAACTGGGATACAAATAACTTGAAACTTACAAGGAGACGATTGCGAGAGTACATATCTAAAGAGTAAGAATATTTATTACCACAGGTGTGATAATCCTGTAATAACAAACTTCTGTAGAAATTAGGATAATGACTTAACTAAGAATGGTAACCTAAGATTACACATGTGCAGAGGAGAGCTTTGTCAACATGGAAACCTGCAATGCAAAAAAAGAAATGTTCAAAGTAAAATTAAAAGAGTGATCAAGAACTTAGACAATTACAGTATGTCATTTATTCAGGATAAAATCAATAGATACATCGGTGACATACGTAAATAGCCAGATGGATACTGAAATGACAAGAATCAATGGAGGGTCATAAATTTGCAGACATACTATGGTATGTGCTTTGGAGTTCTTGGTTATGAAGCAATTTCTTAATTGGAATATAGACCCAGAGACATTGCCATTACATATACGATCTGTCACTGGGAACCAATTTATGGCTAAAAGGTCTACAAGTATGTACCCTACTCTTAACAGAATTCTTCAGTGAAACCCCAATCTAATAAGTTCCTCGTCTGTACAAGAAGAGAAAGATTTGTACATTGTCTCTTTTTATGTAGTTTTTATAATGATGTCACAATGCACTTCAAGAGGTTAAGATACGTATTTACGCCATCACTATATCGAAAAGGTGTGAGTTAAATGCCTTAAGTCGTAACTGTATATTATAAAAACTATTGTGAAATTAAACAGGTTTGTGTGAGCCAGATTACTCCGATATATTCTGTCTACCATATAAGTTTGATATAGCCTCGGAGGGGTGATGTCTCACTTTCCATCTTACTTTCATGCTTATAACTTTTTCCCATGAGGTATAATACGTGCACGCTGGGGATACAATGTAACAGAAAACAAAGTGGTTTTTGAATATAAGATACGTGCAATACCACTGATAACTTGGGTAGTAGCCCGGTGACATCGTAACTAAGGATAAAATAATTTTTTTAAACAGACAACAATATTACGTCACCACAAGTAGTCTTCCTCTGTGTATAGAACGTAAACGCAAGACCTGTGAATCCATAATGGTTAGTTTGACTAAATTCTCTAATTGGTTTTCAGTGATTGTATAGAGGGAACATTGAGAGGGAAATTTAAACTTTGACAACCCAAGAACGGCAAAAGCTCATATGGGACAAAATCAGCAAAAATAGAGATAATTAATTGAACTATTTTCTCTAGCAAAATTTATCTTACTGTGTCACATGGATGGATTGCCATTTTGTTCAACTACCGTATTCTCAGTTCGCCTCAAGTTTTTCATCCTACAAATCCACACAATGAGTTCCAAAGTAATTGATTTTTGTTAGTTGAATTCCTTTAATTAGATATCGTTAGTATGTTTCATAGCTAGTATCCCAATTGAAGTTTTATTTGCATTGCAAAATTATAAGCTAGCGCACAAATTGTATTTGTTTCAAAAATAGATTGCATATGTTTTGTACTTTTGTTCTTTTATGTAAGTTTTAAGATTGAATTTGGTCACCCGGCTGATTGCATTGAATACATGTATTTACGCATTATACTGAAAGGTGGAACGTATAGAGCTGAACTACAAGTCAAGTAATGCCGAGAATTAAAATTGCGGAATGTTCGCGCAATCATTACACGAATTGTGCAAATGCCTCAACACTGAACAATTGCACATCGACTTATCTCTCTCTATTATATTTCAGTTTCATACTGAAACGCAACCCAAGAGCCACACACACACACTCTATTCTCTACAAATATTTTGATTTTCACCGAGTGTCTAGAAATAATTCATAGAATAATTTGAGAGTTGAGCATAAATAGGTTCGCTATTTTAATTATAAATGACAATATGTCAGAGATCTAGCACCAGTCGTCTTTATCATAAAGGCTAATAATACTTCATATAAGTTTATGCAAGTATATTGCTAGATCAAACTTTTTTGAAACGTCTTAGCTTGATATTTACGTATTTTTAAACACCATTACGCAAATCAATTTTTCCCCCCCTACAAAAACAGAATTTAGAGAAAAGTGTTGAATTTCACTTTGAACACAATTCATCGCTTATGCTCCTTGGAAATACACACACTCATTGAATCACCGAAAAATTTAAACTAGGTTTTTAAAGAAATAGTGGATTTTGACATTTGGCAGATGTTATC
>CAJDSM010119805.1:0-10180 GCA_903981925.1 Ostrea lurida
AAATGTCTAATTCCTCCAGTCTGGAATTTCTGCAGTTCACAGGAACCTTTAGGGACGATGTAAGTTATCATAGTGTCATGGTTTGTCTTCTTTTTTAAATTACTTTTTTTATATACTCCTCATTGGCTGTTATAGAAATTGTAGTCATGGAAACACATCGTTACTTTGCAATATTGTAATCCCTTAGCGACTAACGAATAGTATCACTGTACCGTTAGTTCACTTACCTCAACCAAGACGTTTGATTCACTTTATATCATATGAAGAGATTTTATACAAGGTCAGCATAAAAATTGAATTTCTTTTTTACATTTATTCAAATATCAATCACTGTCGTCCACTATGGAATGGAATAGGCACGATATAAGATTATTGTTACTGTGGATCATTTTAATCTGGTGGGCCTAATGTTCGTGTATGACCAAATTTTGCTGGTTCGTGGGATACGTAATTTCGTGCGTAATGTATAAAATAATGAATACGGACAATAATCTTATAAAAGGAAAATAGAAATTTCGTGGACGTAAACGTGGTTAAGAGTGACCGAAATCCCAACATTGGTCCTCTCAATGATACATTGCATAATTCCACAGTAACAATAATTGAAAACTTAGTTTGTATTATAGACGATCGGTACATGTAGACACGATTTTGTTGCTACTGCATATATCTTATTACAAACTGTCAGATCAGTTAAACGCGCTGTATATCTGCAAACTGGCCAAACCAGTCACCCGACAACATGCTATTTTTTGCGATATAGAATCCTTGTTAGATAAAATACCATTTTGATGTCTATCTTATTAATCGTGCATCGCAAGCAAAAGATTGGGTTAAATACTTTTCTAATTGGAACCGAACTAAACAACAAACAAGAGCTTCCGTGAGAATGGAACGTCCCTTCATCATTCTATGTCTAAGTTGACTCGGACCATTTTTCTACGACATTATGGTAGATTTTCATCTACACATTAATCTCCACTATAGACTTACTATCAGAAAAAAATGCAATGAATAAACGATTTTAGAATTGTTTTCAATAGTATTTACAGTTCTTATGTGTCACATCATATCTTATAATATAAAAAGAGATCAAGCCTCTCTATCTCAAAAAATTTGGGAAATTTTTTCAAAACGGACAAACGTCTACGAATTCATTTCACATGTCACCTGCGCCATTATTTATTTTAAAAGTCTTCCTATCTTGGCACTTACACTATTTTCTGCGGGAAACCTATTAGAATGAAAATCACCAAATCTATATGTAAAAGGTTTGAGCACAATGTATGAAATCAATGTAAATTTACACCATTAACCACAGGATAAGACGACGCTGTTCACTTGATCACGTGACGAAAAAATAGGTACATTTAATTATGAAAGACCACAACTGAGATCCCGAACTCTTTTAACTATATCTAGCGTTATTCTCAGGAGTATTACTATCATCCCATGCGCTACTACTAACGTTAATGTTCATACAAAATCCGAATTTTACATGCGCTTCTAGTTATATGTTGAACGTATTTCACTATGTTTTTTATTCGTTGTGAATTTCGTGGTTTATTTTGTATTAGTCATTTAGTTATTGATACAGAGTGCACCATTTTAGGATCTCTAATTAGGATCCTTAAAATTGAATTCACTATTCATAATGTTACCCAGAATACCCATTTGTATTGAGTGTCAATCTGAGTTTATTACCAAACCGGAAGATTACCCATTACGAATGCGTATATCCGCAGATGAGAATGAGCACGAATTAATTAGAGAATGCTGTTTTTTAAGTTAAGTTTACTATAAATGCCCGTCGTACAAACACTCTTAAACTGAAACAAGTAAACACACTATAAAATAAGAACAACAAAGTTTTCGGTCCCTATTATAGCGAATAATATTTGTATGTAACGCAATGACAAAAACAATATTGCTTTTTCATATAATACAAGTGTCTTGATGACAGTAGCGGCCGTCTGACATAACGGCTTGGTAGTTTCAATAGTTATAGATTAGCAGGCAGTTCAGGTTGCAGAAGGAAAAAGGAGAACAGGCTTTCTGGGATGGGGGGAAGGCGGGGGGGTACTTTAGACACAGCCGGACGTTTAATGGAAAGGAAGAAACGGGATTAGGGATCAACATGAGAAGAGCACATACGCATGCCAAAACGAAAACGGAAACGCACCATTAGAGAAGAGAGGGCCGAGATCCCCAAACAGGCCCCACATGGAAAACCTACGAAACCTGAAATACAGCTAGGGGGTGACATTGAGCAAGACTAAGGGAATAACATGCACAACAGAACAGGAAGCATGGCTGAAAGGGCGAGAGCATTAAATGAAGCAGAAGACGGGTGGGACGGCAACGCGGACGGCAAAAAACGGCGGTAAAATACCCGGGGACGGGAACGGCAGCAAAGAGGCGGAACCAAAAATTACCCAGTGCTACCACCATGGCCCGCCCAGCAAGCCCAAGAATTGCCCGAGACAAACCGAGTGAGCCCGCATGGGTGATGCATTGACGGGTGAAAGCCGCCGCGGCACCTTAGCCCCCTGCGGACAAAGTGGTGCCACGACGCAACCACAAACTAAAAAGTGACAATACAACAAAAAGGGGAATTGAACACAAAAGGCATGTTGAACAGCGCCCTTGCAAACCGCACAAACGAGGAGCCGGAGTCGTGCAATTTGAAAAACAATAGCTGCGGCCAGAAGGTGATATTTATACGTAAACAGGCGCTACCACAATATCTCTCTCCACAGCAGTGGGGAAACCGGCTGAGCCCAGAATCGGATAGCAGCCGCTACAGCCGAGGATCGGTAGTAGTGGGGGAGTGAACGCGAAGTAGACTAACCGAATAGTAGGCCAGATCTAGCGACGGAGCCGACAGCCGCGGAGAGTGGCCATTCGGCTCGGCGCGGCGGCAGTTTAACAAGTGAGAGACGCGCGGGAGGGGGGAAGGACCAGGATGTATTAGAGCCAGTGGAAAGGTGAACACCAATCTCACCTGAGTAGGCTAAGCGCAGCAAAGACTCACACTCACATGTGGGAGGTTGTAAAAATGTGTAAAGTCGAAAAGTGTTTAGATACCATGAGCGCAAAACAGAATACCATGCCATTCGCCCTGAACACGGAAAACTGCGTTGGGAGTGGAATAGTGTTAATGGTTATATTTAGATGGGGAATGATCTGCTGCAAGGTGGCAGATTAGGGGCAAATGATGTAGAGTAAGGAAGGTAAAAACAACGTCCGACGAATAGTTTAATGGAGTAAAGAGAAGAAACAACATTTCCCGTAAGATAGATGGAGCACCAAAATTGAGTATAGCAACAAAAGGAGGCCAGTGAGGACCCAAGAGATACAAAGATGGGCAAACAAGGCATCAGATGGTGTGCTTGTACACGATTCGACGTGAGTGGGGTTACGAGGCCCCGGGCGAACTGGCCAAGTGTTGGCCAAAGCGTCAGATCGTGGAGCAGATCATATGGACACGGACGTGTTAACAACCAACTCCCCTAGGGACCCACCGAAATCAAAAAATGCATGTCGAGTCGGGTGCGAGCCCTCCAAATTCTATATAGTTTAAAGAGGTATCTGTTGCGTAAAAGTAATGGAGCCGACCACTATGCTGTTTGTTCAAAGCTGGTAATTTAGATTAGCCAGTTAAACGCGAATCGACAATACCTAGGTTGTTGGTGCACGAAAATGCGCCGTTACGATAAGTGGGAGCACGAAAAGCGCGTGATCCGTAATTTCTGATAAAAAAAGGTAAAACGTCCGTTACTCCTTTAATCAATACCTTAGTAATATTATCACGCTTTTGTAAAAATGCCCAATCACGAACTCTATTTTTATGACTACCACAAGCCTTCAATCTATTTTTCGCTTACTAACACAACCAATTTCCCTACAGTGTCCAAGGATTTCACTTCGGACAGATTGGCTCAGTTTTTCCCCTCAAGGCCTATCCGAATCGTATTTTATCGAATCCCCTTTATTTTTCATAGTATCTTTTTAATTTTCTCTGATCTATATCGCGCAGTATGTCAATCACCTAATTTGCAAGGGTTCATCCTTTCGTCAATTTCCAGAGGTTCAAATTTCCCCCAGACTTGAATTATCCCCGTGCGCGAACGACACGGTCAATGCCTAATATACGAAGTCCAATGAGAATACGCTTAAATCAAACAAATACACGTCATTAACGTTCGCTATCTGGTTTATTTCGAATAAACCAACTCTTCGCCATTCCACCAACAATTAGTTACTCTCCTGAGTAAACCAATTGTTTGATCTCTAGGTGACTGGCGCGACTATAGATAATACCGGGATGCAAGATTCCCATTACCAGACATTAGTCCTCGTCTATTTTGCCTAAATCATCCTTAAATCACCAGTTTTACAACCTAACCAGGTGCACATAAAAAAAAGGTCAATGGCCACAATTCCTTATAGATCCAATCAAGTGCAAAAATAGACACTTTTAGCCAAGTCTGATCTAAACGGCTCCTAATTCTATCCTATTTAATTAAAACAGAGACGTTCCGGGACCACCAAACATTTCCAACAATAATCATGTTACACCCTTCACCCATGCCACCGTACCACTCATTACATGTGTAATGCGTGGATAACCAACGTAATTACCAAACAAAACAACCAACCATACCAACACCGACACGATACACACAAGACCCTGACAACCCAGCATCCAAACTTATAATCCCAGTTGATGACCCTTGAGCAGTCGCAACCATAATATACTCCCAAAAATTTAACGCAAACTATCCGAATATAATTCCATACAAAAACTTTACATCATTATCATCATTTAACTACCCTTTCCTCGATGGTATAAACGTGAACCATTTTAAAAGACATTCCCTTGAAACGAAAGAGAAGATTTAAATCTATATTTGCTTTGTCTTTTATTTTTAAACGCAATCTCCATCTCATCACAAATGATCTCTCTAATGACAGTGTTCCCAAAAAAGGCCAATCTATGTTTTTTTTTTTTGTAAGATCTTTTTTCAAATACCAATGTCTTATTCACTTGAAATATTAGCATCAAACATCTAATTTAATTGCGTAAAAAACTTATTAACCCGCAATACGCACTTTTGGGGGGGGGAAATTTAATTTTTTATTCTCTTATTTTCATTTCCCGTATTTTTAAATTTCCAGTAGTGAATGTTTTCCTTACTCTAGATGGAACACTTATTAATACCGATCTATAAATCCATCATGTCTTTTAAGCATATTCCCCGTTCTTATATGCTGGTTAATCCATGAACGAATACTCTACCCACAAGGTCATTATGTCCCTCTATTGGAAACCACAACCAGATTGGTTACTACTGACGAAAATTATAACCAATAAAAACGTCAAGCCATTTTACTTCATAATACCAACGTGATCACTCGGAAACTTCATTTTAATATAGACGTACGGTCGCATTGAACGAATGGCATAACTCCACCCGTTCCACTATCAATGTGACAATAAACAAAATTATGTTGTAGAACACTTAAAGTTATTCTTTACGTTTATATGCATTTTGAAACTAATAATTAACTAGGCAAAAAATGACATCGTTTAATAAGTATGTTCCAAAATTAAGAATAATATCCGAGAAGCTTTAAAAATTTATAATACTTGATCCAACAGCACAAATTTTTACTCAAAAAAAATAATAAAGATAAAAGAAGCCAAAAAGCAATTTAAATTAAGAGAATTATTCAGACAACACAACACCATGTACTAGTTACTTGTTATTCCAATTTCCGACTTCAGATTTTTTTTCTGACCCCAACTAAGAGAGAAACAAATGGAATTGGCTGCTTCTCCACAAACGAGAGCATAAATTCGGGGGTCGAACACTTAATTACTTCCATTTGGCAATATTTACATTTTTTAGTTAATAATTTAAACTAGACAGGGTAAAAAGAGTAATAAATTCTTTTTATCCCCATAGTCTTGACATGTGCCGACATAGAGGGTGTCGCTCCGACGTACTAGATAATTACATGTCTACTTTACCAAAAAAAGAAATCGTGGAAAATTCCATAAACATCAAAGAAATGCGATTGTATCCCCTCCACACGGCATTAAGGTAAGTACCTTAACCGTATTCTATACGAATCAATGGCGAATATAGCCTTATATATACATAGTATAAGTAATAACAACAACGTTAAGTATGTATCGCCCAAGTGCCACATTGTAAATTCCTTGTATAGACCACATCTCATTCATCCATACAAACAGTTCTATTTTACATACTATTTCCATCTATTATCATCATACTCCTGAACCAAGCCATCTTTGATGCCCATTAATTTTGAAGATTAAATAAAGAAAATCCCAAAATCATAATTTAAAGACCAGAAATTCAAAACTTTACGGAATTCAACACTTTAACCAAAAAGAAAACCCCACAAAAGAGGAAAGAAATAAAAACCTTTTCTTTCCATTTATGCTCCATTAAATAATCTTGTTTCTCCGAGCTACAAATACATGCCTGCGTACCAATTTGATAAATATCCTCTATTTAAAACACTTCACATTTTTCGGTTTCTACCGAGGATTGCCGAGTCAAGTTAGCCAATTACATAGATGGCTTCGTACAATAACTATCAGCCAATTCCGTTGCCATTATAAATCTGCGACTCAATCAAAAAAGTAATTAGATTGATAACTTCACTAGAAATTATTTACGTAATCTGATATTATTTTTTTCGTTGCACTATATTATAATTAGAGTGCTCAGACACAACAGATTAGCCCACATCGCCTACCAAGTCTGATTCACACTTATGTACCAGTGGCAGTCACAGTGTCAATAGGTTGTCATTTTCAAATACTACCAATACGAAGTTGAAAAGCGTGCATCTCATATTCGTGCTACAGGAAACTTACTATTTACATTTCAGATTTGCATCAGCACTAACGCCATTAGATTATCACCGATCAAAATGAAAAAAGCGCCGGCAGGTGATGAGTTAAATGAGCTGTAAAGTCCTCTCCTAACTAAGCAACATGCACATCCACCTAGGTCAAGATACCACTTTGGACCAGAGTTAGTGTTTGCCGACTCTTTCTATCTAGGACAAGTGAGATGGTTTTTACAGTACTATCGTCAATATTTACATGGGTCTACTTTCTGATTCAAGCAAGAACACAAATGTATACAAAAAGTAGACCTATCAAGAGAGCTAGAAAGAGAACTCGCCTTAAATCTCATAATGCTTCCGGAGTCACTAGACGTCCATGACACTGCATCTCAGTTCAAAAAATACAAATTTTGTTCTATGGCTCCTTTCACTCTCTCTTCCTCTCCTACTCCTTCCTTCTCTCTACTCTCTCCACTTCGCATTCTCTTCTTCTCTCTCTCTCTTTCTCTCTCTCTCTTCTTCGTCTCCTCTCATCTACTCCTTCTCTCTACTCTTCCTACTCTCGTCCCGTCAATCACCAATCAAACCCTCGCTCCGATCAGAAACCCCAGCTGTTAAGTCATGGCGTTATAAAGACCTCGCGATAACCTAATCCATGTTGTAAACTACAAACCATATCTTTTTGACTGTCAAATATTGTCATCTGTACATTACCCAAATACAAGTCCAATTTATATAACTATATATAACAGTTTTACACATACACACAAATTCTATACCAAGGTCTCGGCCCTTACCATCTCTGCGTTATATATGAGATCACTCGTCTTATATTAAATCTGGATGCGTAGAGAGATCCTCTCGGCCTCTAAACAATAATCTCTTTTCTTATTTCAGATCTCAGCTTTAACATCTCTGATTATATGTATGGAGATCTCCCTTTTAATCTCTGTGTGTTGATTAAATCCTCGCCCTTAACACAATTTCTGTATGAGTGAATTTCTCACTCACTATTCAATATAATATCATCTGTTTGTTGATCCTCAGGCTTTCTCTATCTTAACAACTTGTGTGTTTAGATCCCGCCCTACAAAACTTTCTGGATTGTGAGGTAGTTGAATACATCTAATTCCCTATATACTAACCGCTCATTGCCTATTGAGGTCTAAGCATAAAATCTCTGTTTAGTTATTAGGTCATAGCCTAAATTTAAGTATTTGACTTTGTAGTTATCCTTAATTATATGATATGACACTTAAGTTGAAACAAATTTACCATTATATGAAAACTTCCAAAAATATCCTTTCCATGGCATATTTTGAAATTTCCCGAAAACTTTAAATGAATCTCAATTTTTTTTGATAAATTATAAAAAACCTCTGTATAAAAAAGCCCATTTCGCCCCGGACGCATTTCGACTCAAACGCCATTCTTCTTATCACCTCCCGTTTACTCCTTGAACTCCGGCAGCGACTATGTAATGCGAATCTAAGATATTAAAGGAACAAGCATACATTTCAAAACGTTAATCCTGTATGCTTTTTCCCACAATAGTTTTTCCCATGAAGAAAAAATCGGCTCATATATGACTGAAACGTGTCTATGTATTTATACCCTTAACCCAGCTTTAATGATCTACTTTCTACCCTAAGTGCGATAATTTAATTCTTAGGACGTCTAGAATATTTTGCTAATAATGAACTTAACAACCCACTTCCCCCCCAAACTTATCACACCTCCGGTTGTAATAGACGACCATTAGAACAATATTATCTTACAAAAGAACCAATATCGTGTCTCTTATACAACCACCATGTGCAATCCACTTTATATATTAATAAACACGAGCCAAGACAGACACTCAGTCGTAGGTAAATTTTAGACTTGACCGATATAAAACCCGCTTTTATCAAACGGCAAACTCGCGCAAAACAATGAGTATTCAGGTGGTTTGATACAATGTGGCCTCGGCTTTATGGCCCTTGAACAACTACATGGTTTGGATTTTAAATCAAATGATTTCTCGTAGGGCTTAATATAAAAAAAGTGCTTAATTGCTCGACATTTACTCTGTCTTTATAAGAAGGACAAAAAAAAAAAATAATAAAAAGATTCCCTACCATTCACTCTAATAACAATAACAACAGAGAGTAAATACCTGATGTTTTTAATTCTTTGTAAACTGGTATGCATTAGCATTTAAACAAACCAACTACAACTTTCTTGCTTTTAGTTCTTGATATTGTAGCAATTCTCATAAATTCATCCGAGCAAAAGAACGTTTAATGTAAAATGAATTAAATTCTATCAAATTTTCTTTTAACAACTTGTCTTTAAGGAGGCACAATCATATCGAATTACATAATTTATTTCACAAACAATATAATATTATCACATTATTAGTACTACTGTCCTTACATTATACAAAAACAGTTTTAAAATAAGATCGAAATAAAGTTGTGAAAGGTTAATCATCACAGTAATATTCTCTAACTTAATGACACATTTTTCATTTGTCGTTTCTTTGAAATTGATAAATGTCCTTTTTTTCAGCCCAATATTAGCCCAATCACGCAACAATGCCCTTTATAACCAAAAAACGTAGTATTCAGAAATTGGTCTTAAATCCTCCCCAGGCCCAATTCTGCATTTTCACCAGAAATACCTAAAAAGGAACCAAGGAAATTATGCAATAAGGCCAATGGGGGGTCGGGGAATTACTTTAATAAACAAGAAATTTATTGATTATTCAATATATTATTACTTTAAATCTTTTAACACTAATTATATAATACTCTATGGTTTAATATTAGTCATGTAAACACTATCTTTACTTGAAGTACATGTCATTAGCAAACACCAATTATTAACGCCTAAGTTTTATTATTACAGGTTTAAGGGACATAGGGCAATAAATATAAGCCTAAAGAATGATTCAGGGAAATACCATATGCAATATCATCCTATATTGATATTATAACATCTTTTCACCATTAAAAATGACTAGCTTATGGAATGAATGGTTGCAATGAAATACCTAACAGCGCCATAAGACACATCACTTTATTTCTTCTAATAAGCGACATGTTGCCCGTTATACCCAGATTTGACTCTAGGGGTTTAATGCGTTTGGGATATATTAATCTATTTTTAAGACTCGTTTCCATACAACTTTTGGCTACCGGATATACTCTGTTACCATTTCAATGTCTCACGAGACAGGGTCTTACTTCTCCTTAAGAGCCATTCCATTTATCTGAAATAATATCTCAGATTCCGTGTGCTCTCA
>CAJDSM010119807.1:0-19017 GCA_903981925.1 Ostrea lurida
TATATATATATATATATATATATGGTATGATTTTTTTTCATTCCATTACTAGTATCAAACTCTTATTTCATTTATATTGTTAGAAGACATTCATATGTATCTGTTTTATGTAGCGATTGATTTGCTTAGCTTAGTGTTTAGAGCGTTCGCTTCGCAACCAGTAGGTCGTGAGTTTGAACCCCGCTCACCGCGTCAAACATAAGATATGAAAATATGTGATTGCTTCTTCGCCAAACGATCGGCATTTAGAAGCGAGAATCACGGGTGTATCAGACATGACCTTAAAAACGGTGGTCTCGTGTCACGGCAGGCGTTGCCACGCCAAGGAACCCTCACTGCTACGGCCCTGAGTGCTAAGCATAGGTGCTAAGCATGTGGTACTTCACCTACAACTGGTGATGTCTCAATATGAGAGAAAAATTCTCGACGGGACGTAAAACAAACTATCAATGTGTTGTTTGCGTTGTGTTGACTCCAACAGGCAAATCAAATTTAAACAAATACATGTTAAGTAAATCATGCAAAAAAGGTCATGTTTAAACACTGTAGCTGAATAACAAGCATTGTGACCCCAGTTTTACCATTCAATTTCCTAGTTCTCCTTCAATGTAGAAATTAAAAATACTTCCCAAAAAATTTACTTTACTCCAAACCTCTTTCATTATGTAAATGTAAAGCTCCTGAATATTGGAATTAAAAGTGTTAAATCTAAACGTCCTTGTGTTTCTTTATTCTTTAGACACACGCAAAGGTATGCACGCATGCGTGTGTGTTTGAGTGTGAAGAGAGTTACCATTACTATTTTGTGCTGATGTACTGTTTTGGGTCCAGATGAATCCGCACAGAATGATGACGTGCCTCCATTTCATGTCTGAAATTATTCCTAGTGGTTTGGAATGGAAATATCAATTTACACATGAAAATCTGCCAAGAGGTCGCTGCAAGCGATGCTCAGTTTCTCAAAGAATCCTGAAAAAAGCATGTAGAACGTCCACAAAATTACCAATTCACATAAAAAAAATGAAGCATTCAAAATTCGAAACTGCATGTCTACGCCTAGTCTACCGAAAATCCTGCAACTAACCCTCTTCTAATGCAATATGTATAGCCCAATAAACCAAAAATATAATCGATTGATGCTCTAATATAGCCTCGTGTGCTCAATTGCGGTAGATTCTATAAAATTCAGAATGACAAAAAACCCAGTTGGGTTTTTGTGTCAACGAGTCGTCATGGTGTAGGACGCGTGTTTAACATAACCAAGCCAAACACATGGCTGACACAATGATCAAACATAGCACGATCAAATACATGACCAGCTTAAGCCGATAAATGACTTGCACACGGAACAAATATAGCCTGGGAAAATACATGACTAGCTAAAGCCGATAACATAGCCAAGTCAAATACATTATATACCTGACTGAGACAATTAACAAATATAGCCTGGGCAAATACATGACTTTGTTAAAGCCGATAACATAGCCAAGTCAAATACCTGACTGACACAATTAACAAATATAGCCTGGGCAAATACATGACTTTGTTAAAGCCGATAACATAGCCAAGGCAAATACATGACTGACACAATTAACAAATATAGCCTGGGCAAATACATGACTTTGTTAAAGCCGATAACATAGCCAAGGCAAATACATGACTGACACAATTAACAAATATAGCCTGGGCAAATACATGACTTTGTTAAAGCCGATAACATAGCCAAGGCAAATACATGACTGACACAATTAACAAATATAGCCTGGGCAAATACATGACTTTGTTAAAGCCGATAACATAGCCAAGGCAAATACATGACTGACACAATTAACAAATATCGCCTGGGCAAACACATGACCAGCTAAAGCCGATAACACAACCAAGCCAAAATACATGACTGGAAATATGAACTGAATATAGCCTGACCAGGTAAAGCCGATAACATGGCCTAACTGGCATAAGGAACAAAAATATACATAGCCTGGCCAGATGGGTCACCTACTAACTTGGTATCAACCCGTAACAACTTTACTATGAAATTCATATAAAACAATGAGATGACATACACATACATGTATGTAATATATATATATAATGGACAGAATTCCGTAACCTGAATCGTATATGAAACATACATCCGCCGATGACGAGATAAGTTGTTTCGTCAAATAATCTCTACTGTATAACTAAATAGATCAGTACAAACTACAACTCTATGGCAATGCAAGATTGCCAACGCAGACCTGCGGTAAGATTTCTTGTTGCCGACTGCTGATACTCACATAAGGAGTAAGCGGACTGTTTCATCAATCGTAGGTGTCGCAGAACAAACAATGTTCATGGCTGGATGCCCTGAGCCCACGTTATCACGATTGTATCAGATGTCTCCTTTTCTTCTAATTTTTGGGTGTGCCAGTAGCATGACTCTATGTCTCACAAATAGTTCGCACCCAATGCCGACTCCTAGACACTTGGGCCAGGACGAAGACCCACCATAACTCACGATGTCACAAGCTGCAGTTGTCGGTCTCTATTCGGATCGCTTTAAGTCTTGCCACGTTTGTAAAATCAGTATTGTGGAATGGAAGAGACGAGATTTTTCTCCAGCGACCTGATTAGCCCTCAAGGCGTAGCTCGGTCCTCCGCTGACTGCCGAAACACTGAATCCACACGTTTGTAGTTAAAGACCCTCCCGATAGTCACTATCCAACGGGAAATGAGCTGGACCCCACGACTAAAACTCGCAATTGCAGTAACTTATACTGGAGGGGGGATGCTGACCATTCGCTTCGGGCATGCGGAAGCATGTGTTACTGTTGGAAAGTGCCCATACTAATGAGAAGAAAACAAATGTTTTTATTTTTCACACCGTGCAAACTAGTAGAAAAAAACCTCAGCAAAGCAAATATCACAAATACGTAACGATCACCGATTTGCACCTGCATAGCGTCAGCATTGATTCACTGTTAATTTCTACGTATCACACCACTGTCTTGAACGAGGACGGCAGGACAAAACCTGCGAAATGCAGTTATAACGGCCAAAATATACCTCATGCAATACATCCGAGCCCTCATCGTAATCCATCCACAATTAAAGCAAAGGAAAAACGGTGATACTATAATCCAAATTGAAGAAATCTTAGAGTAAACATTCACTGGTCTAGAGTTACACAAAGACTAACCCAAGTGGAAAGGGACCGATTGTCTAATGCACAAGAATAATCGCTAAGTGTGAAAGGGAGCGAAGGCGCTCACACCAATCAGCGGCCAAGAAACCTAACTACTCGGCGAGGTTAACTACGTGGTTTAAATTCGGTAACAAAAGGGTAATTAAAGAATAAAAATTCGTCGTCCACATAAAACCAGTTATGTGCATAACTTACATATATATAATAAAAATATTAGAAGGCCGAATTAAGTTAACTCGACTAGTTTCTACAATTTCTTCAGGAGAATTGAAGAAATAGTCGAGTATATCTCAATGGCCTTCTAAATATTTTTATTATCACTACTTGTGTGGATTTTAATACCTATTAATGGAATATAAATAATTTTATATATATATATATATATATATATATATATAATATATTATATTATATTATTATATATATATATATATATATATATATATACATATACATATATATATATTATATATATATATATATATATATTACAAGCCTAATGACCAACGACACGAACAACAAGATTTGTCAGATTCTTCGGGACAACCCCTTCTTCAGGAACACGAAAAGAAGGTTACATAATGACATAATATGAATAAAACAAGGCGAAAAATATATCTATACTACAACTAAACCGTATTTACACTATAAAATCAATGCGTATTGAGTTAATGCTTCGCAAATTTAACTCAATACCATGTGATTTAAATAGTTAAATACGGTTTTTTAGTTGTAGTACTAGATATATTTTTCGCCTTTTTATTCAATCTTTATCTCATTATTGTTAACTCTTTCGGTGGTGTCCTGAAGAAGCGGGCGGGTTGTCCCGAAAAATTTGACATCTGTTGTTCGTGTCGTTGTCATTTAAGGCTTTGTATTTAACTTTTGGATTGGCTTGCATCCACATAGTGGATCCGACACTCAATAGGTATCTGATGTTTGCTGGAACAATTAGTGCTTTTATATATATATATATATATATATATATATATATATATATATATATATTAATATACATATATACTTTACGCCTCGGCAGAACACATCGTATTGGTTGAGCCAGAGTTAGGCAGACAAAAATATTTGGGGCGAACAAAAACCACGTTGCCTAACTTTTGACTTGAAAAAATCAATCATAATGTTTTGAAGCTTTTAACTAGATAGCATTTCTTACTAATTAGTTACGCCATCTTTAAGCTGCTATTCATGTGACAAAAAGTATAAAAACTTTTTAAAATTAAAGTTAAGAATTTTGCAGTCGTTTAAAACCAGCGTGTATTTTTTTGCCAAAATCCATTTTCCGACTTGTGCAGACATTTTTAAAATGGGCATAACAAATCAAAACGAATGTATGTTTAGGTTTTGTCGTAAATTTTGCCTAATTCATGAATCCCTAGTCGTCATAATAACTGTATTTTTTCATAATTCTGGGAACCGCGTTTAAAATCGATTTTTCCAAACACCGCGTCAATTTTTAGTTTTTGTTTGTCAAAATGAGAATGAGCATCGGGATCGGGATTTTGGATGTTACGAGTCAGAAGAAAGGAGCGTACGTATTAAATTAATTATTGTTCATATATTATGCAACACTGTAAAATAAGATAATACAATTTATTTTCAAAGTTTGGTTAAATATATATTTCTCACCAAGGCTTAATATTGTTAATTTTAAACTATTAAAATGGGCGGTGGGGGTGGGGGTTGGGTGGGGTCATAACAAAAACAACAGCACATTAGCTGCAAAACTATAGCTGCTCTGAAAAACAAAATATTGGGGACAGATCAGAAGAACTGTAGCTCTCTGAAAAAAAAGAACATTGGGACAGGTCAGGAGCCTATACGACATGTAAACCCTTAGCGTCTGTTTACGTAACGATGTTAGGTACCGTCAATTCTTAACCCGCGTTGCTATTTGTATTCATATATTCGACACGTTTGTGCTATTCAGTCTTAATTAATTGAAAATATGAACTTCAATGGATATTAAATTAATTGTAAATTTTTTTGGAATAAATAAACGCTGACTGGCGTTGCGTACGTATTGAAAATGCTACAAAAGCCTATTAAGTCTTGGGGTCCCGTTTTTTAAAAATCAAGTGGCAAAGCTACGTTTGGGGGACAAACTATATGAAGCTGCAAGTTTAGTTCTGATTATTGAACATATTAGAAGAATTATTTCATCAAACTGATGATTTTATCCATATTTTTTTCACTGAAATATTTGTGGGGCTACACAGGTATGAAAATAAAACGAGGTTCGAATTGAACCGGCGCACCTAACATGGCTAAGTGACTCGAAGCTGCGAGTCTTAAACTGTACATTCGGTATGGACCTACGGGGCTTTAATGATTTTGAAGGTATGTTTGGGCCACAACAAGGTAGGAAAATATGTAGGCGATTTTTAGATACTACATTTTATAGGCTCGGCGATGCAGTCCCTAATACTCTACAACGATTTTGCTTATGCAATACTCTTCAAGAATGCTTGTTATTTTAGCGCCATATTTTGGGGACCGGGCGACGTTTATTAAAAGTGTTCGCGAGTTAGCCATTGAGACTCCTAATTAGTAACCAAATATGTATGTACATGTAGGCGGAACACTGTTGATATTTTTTGGACACCAGTAGCAATGAAATAGAAATGGTCGGTCTAACCACCGATCAAACAGCTCAGTGTTCCAGCTAGGATTTTCAGCCCGGGGCAGGGCGCATACAGGGGCACAAAGGGAACCTCTGGTTTGAAAGGGCCCATGGAATATCTTTGCACAAAAATAGCCTTTTCTTGTACACTCATTAGAAATATTCGGATTTAATCCATGCAAACGGCAAACATTTGTTTTGACAAAAAAAAAAAAAAAAACCAAAATTAATAAACAAACCTGCAAACAACCCGAATAGCACAGGAATTTTATTACTAATAAATAACATGTTATTCCATTCAAAACAGATCTTGACAATATTATGTAGATAGCATGATTGACACTTCGTGTGATTGTCCGGTAGAGGAAATTCGTGTTGGTCGATTAGCGGCGAACATTTCGTCAGGTGCCAGTGATTATTCGAAGCCCTGAGGTGTCATAATGGCTAATTATCCTCTCCCCCAGACTACATGCAGATTAAAAGATATGCCTAAGTGGATGATTGGACACACCTCTAGGCAATTCATGGACTAAGACAGATAGTAAACCAACATTTTTTAATCTTTTTCAAAAAATGTAAAGGGCATACATGATTCCCTCTTGAAGGCAGAGGGGCGGGGCGCGGGCAAAGCGGCAGGCAGGGGCGCAGCCGCCCTTCTATTTATGGCTAGCGGGGAACATTGAACAGTGACATAGGCTTATTGGCATCAAATGACCAGATTATGTTCTCTGGATTCATCAGATTTTTGTTTGTTTCTTATTTATATGCACATACAAATGTATTTTAAACATTTTTAAAGTTACGTAAACTTTGGGACGATGGTGTGCTACTTCAGACATACTTTAAACTAAAGGCAGGGCTAGACAAATATAGCATTGCCCGACGCCTGGGGCGACAATTTATTAAAATTACAAGATAAAATTTTTCGCTTTGGTGCTTATCATACACTGAAAGAAACACGAAACTTTAATTATTCTCTAAAGAAAAGTGACAGAAAACTTTCCAATCGGCAAAACCTTAATTTATATAATTGTTTTATAATGTATAAATGCCATGAACTGGTAGCGATTTGCACTTCGATCAAATGTTTCGGACTCAACATTTAACAGTAGGGCTTGTGGGGCCACCAAAAATTCGATGCCCGCTATTCACTTTGTTCGCATTCGATGCACGATCCGGAATTCCAAAATTTCGATTGGTTCGATTTCAAAAATTTTAGTATCACATGTAAACAACAAAATGGCGGCAACGAGACAGTTGAGGTGTTTGGATACTTTACTTTTGATTAAAACATTTGGAATTAGACATCATCATCTCCCGTATGTACTTGTAAGTTATCAACGCTACACGTTCAAACATATTATGAGTTCAGCAAGTTCTTTACACAGAAAACACGAATTTGAATATCCAGTTCAAGTGGACTCTATAACTAAGCGAACTGATGTACAGGGATTTGACACATGCAAATTCATCTTCTAGACACAAGCCGATGCAAATATCAACAGGAGAATGGAACATGAATGGATCAAAATTGAAGTGTGATACCTAAATGTACACTTGTTGACAATTATCTATCATGTTTTAATTTCCTAATACTCAAGATTTGAATGTGGGCATTTTTTATGCTAAGTCAGTGACGTATTACACTTATTCATGATCTTTTTTTTAGCATTAAGTTTTTTTACTCTAAATAATTCCAATGTACCTTTATTACGATGGTTTTGATTGGATAAAATTGAAATCGAAATCGAGAATTTACACATCTGAATAAATCCGAAAACGTGACGTCACAATACGCGCATGAAACAAACAACTGTAACGCATGGAACTATTCAATGTTTTTAGAATTGTTCATGACAGTGAAAAATTGGGAACCTTAAGAATTAAACAATTTCTTTTGAAAATGTCAGAGGTTTACACATCGATAATTCCTTCAAAAAGAAATGTTTAATCCTATAATAAAGAAATTATTGAACCATTAGCTTTAGTTATTTTCCTCAAGTTTGTTTTTCAGTATCAATTGATTCGATTAAAAAAAATCGAATCGTAGCATTTTGAATCGAAATCGAACCGAATCGAATGAACCTGAATCGTCCCAGCCTATTTAACAGGCAAGCTATTTCCTATGCTATAGCATCAATGCATGCATCTGTCGCAGGGAAATCAAAACGTATTTTCACATGTTTCCTATCCCGGGTTTGAATCGTGTGCAGAGCTGTCACCTCACCTGATGTTGGCTTAAGGCTTACAATTTTTAGGCCCGAAAATACACCTTTACGAATTCACCTATGTATCTTCAATTTTCGTTCATCAGCTTCATCTGCCATCTCGAAATTTTCAGAGCTGTCCGTGGTTTGGTTTTAACTGTTAATAATGAATAACAAGCCATAGTCTTTATGCATTTGTTTGGCATAGTTGATACATGGACATGAGTCCCTGAAAGGTATTCTAACTTTACCCAACAACGCACGGTGGACACGCAATTTGGTGACCGTTGACCCACACGCTAACCGGCAAAACATACCGACTGTGAACGGTGACGCGCAACGCTGAACGCAATATGAATCAATCATTCGGAATGTTTCGGAATTTTTCCACTTCGGGTTAGATATATGTTATAATTAGGTTAACAAAAAAAATAATAATAAATGATCCAATACATAATAATATTAGGGAAGAAATAAACATATATACATTCAATCAATGTAATTATAATTGACTAAAACAAACCACATTGACGATACCTGGACTGCATGTTGGTATGAAAATATGCATCTAAGTAAGCATACTGTACCATGTATTTCTGTAAAGTATGCTAATGTATATTATACAGTGGTACATGTACAACGTACAAGTATTTCTCATGAAGATTTTTTTTTTTTCTAAATACACAGTGTGGTGAAAAAAGAAAAACTTTATAATAGTTTGGTTTTTTTTTATTAGCACCGTTCACAACATCTTGGATTCGGGCTTACATGCATGACTTCAAAAATTTAAGGGCACGAGGAATACATATAGCCTGCAATTAACAAACCCCTAAAAATCCATGCATTAACAAACAACGGACGGTGTTACCCCTGTGTCAACAACAATCGTTTTGTTGGTTTTTTTTTTTTATTTTGTCAACGTGTACAATGTACCTGCAATTAACAATCACTCTCTAAAAGATGCATTAAGGCAAACATGGAGGTGTACCGTGTAACACAGTATTTTTTTATTAGCCTGTAACGACATCCAGGATTCGAGTGTATGTATGGCTTCAGCAGTGTTCTTCGCCCCAGGCCTTAAAGCGCTGTGCTTTACAGCGCTATCAAGTGGAGAGCACTGTGCTCACGTTTTGCTATCAAGCACTGTCCTATCAAGATCAATTAGAACGAGCATCTAAGCAGTTATTAACAAGCAATATTAAAATATGTTACAGTGAATCGCTTCAATTAAACGCTATAATGTCAGTGATTTTTTGGGGTTCAAAATACCACACGAATTCCGGCGGGCGCACCTGTTTCCCTCTTCTCCAAAAATTGGGTATTTTTTCCCAATCATGGGATCTATTTTTCCCCGAATTTCAATGTAGAGGAAATCAAAACAAAAATCACGTTATCAATTAATTTTTGCTGACAGCATGAGAAAAAATACGTTTTTTCATTTCAAAATTTTGGATACTCCATACCACTGCAGCAGCAAAATCTGTGATGGGAATGGTTAAACAACAGAGGTTATCCATTTATTACGCAGATTTTTAGCATTTATATAGTTTCCAGAATACAAAACCTTTGTTAATTGATAAATGAAGGGTTCACTATATAAAGGAAACTGTCAATACTGTAACGGCTATTGGGAGCGGGTAGAACAGGAGCACCAGGGAAGCCTACAAACAGAGATGAGAATCTGGTGTGCGAGCCTCCCATGTAGATATGAGGATATATCTCGATTCGGCACTACGGGTAACGTCCGGGCATACTTAGAGATTTGGCGCCGCGTGGGGGTTGTAGTGCACGCATGTAGTAATTTGAGGCAAATTACTAGATAACGAGGGAATATATGGGAAGCTGAGGTTATTATATATATTTATTATATATATAGGTTAATTAATTCTAATCAGATATAAAATGAACTCAAACAAAACATTTGTTGTTCCTTCTATTTTTATCATTTTATCATTTTTTAATCACTCTGAAATTTATTTACAAAGATTTTTCCCCATTTCAGGAAAGATGTCGCTACTTTTTTCCGCAATTGAAAGGGAGGGGGTGGTAGTTTAAAATCCGAAAAAAAATCACACTGAATGTAACTTAAGTAAATTGTACAAAGATCAGTGTAAACAATTTAAACATGAAATAACAAACCGCAGCGATCCGTTTCACAATAATAGGTGTGTATGCGCTTTAAATATCAGCGCTATTCACAAAATCTTGCGGGAACACTGCTTCAGGATTTAGAGCACAAGGTAATACATATACCCGCAATTAACAAACTCCCTAAAGATGCATTAAACAAACACGGGGCGGCTTCTTGTAAAATGTACCATAGTGGCTATGCTTTCATATTTGGAGTTCGCCGAATGTCAATGCAAGAACTACGCCTGAATGCTGACCGCGGTAACGACCGAAGAACGGTGACGAACGCTGACGCAAACTGTGACCCACCGGGTGAACCGCATGGGAAAGTGTAAAGTAGAACGTTTCGGGACTGACGCATTATATAATCTACGATCATGCGTTAGAATTCTTTCAAGTTAAGATGGCATCATGGTCAATGCAGTGGATGGAAATCCATCGTCAATTATACTAGGCTCCCTCAAGAAAAAAAAAAACAAAACTAGTGGAGTTCAGAAATTTAGAGGAATATTCATTAAGCATTCATGACCGAGGTCAGATAGGGGATTGGGGCCAAGAATGCCAATACTGTTTGGAGCGGACTTCAACGTTTCCCACGACGGGGAAAATGACATTAAAAACGGGGTTTAAAATTCCTTAAGCCCGCAAGCCCGAGACTAAATCATGCCCCGGAACGCCTACCTTCTATTTTCGCTTTGGCAATGTGTGGCAGGCTTTGTGTGTGCAATTTTCAGATTGGGTGGTATTTAAAAAAGATAATTTGGAATCGGATAATTGAAAAAAATATATAAAATGCAAACGTTCTGTTTAAGTTATAAAGACTATTTCCGATGTGTTCACCAATCAAGGCCGCTGTGGTGTCGGGGGGGGGGGGGGGGGGCCATGTACAACGGCTAACAAGCAATGATTTATAACTATGAGAGGAAAGCAAAAAATAAATAATAATGAGCAATACTAATCTGTTCACATTCTGCGCTGCATACATCTATATATTATTATATGATAAACTCGTTGTTGACCAAGGATTTGGATTAACACAATGATGAATTGGTGTTTGATTTTTTCTGCCCCCCCCCCCCATAAAATGGCCGGGGCTATATTAGTGTTACCTGTTCTGTCATTCTGTCTTTCGTCTCAATTTGTGTTTTCCCGTTCATTATCTTCAACGGTTCAACCAAATTCAACCTCAAATTTGGTAATTATAACATATATTTACTGGACTTTGAGGGTGACATACTGGATATATTTCTTCCCAAGGGGTTGGGAGTGTTTTTGTCCGACCCGATCAACATCATAGGAGAGAGTGGACATAACACTCCAAGGCGTTTCTGTTACCGAGGGGAAATACTTCCGGTATGCGTCCGCCCAAGAAGTCTGTAATATATTATTATATATTACATTTTTTGGAAACATGGAACTAAGGAATTTACTATGTACATTAAAAAATTGCAGACCATCCGAATTTCTCATCCTCCATAGAATTAACTTTAAAAGCAAATTGGGCCGGCAAACAAGGCGGGGCAAATCCCGACTCTGAAGACAGACAGGCATTTCTGAAAATTTCAAAAATGACAAAATTCGGTTATTGATGAAAAAATGAGTAGTCGGTGATCTCAAACTAGCAAGCAAATTAGATTCTTATTAGCTCTAATTTAATTGAGTTTTGATTAATAATGGGTGTAAACATGGCTCTACGCAGTTTTTGATTGAAAAATAGGTGGTAAATAGCCAATTAAACATTGAAGTTTTGAATATGAAGTGGGCAAGTCTCCATTCTAAGAAAGGTTTTAAAATGATAGTGTAACTTCTGTAAATATCCTATTCATGTTTTAAAAATGGAGACTGGACCCAATTACATACAAAAAACACACTTTTTTTAAAGAAAAACTTTAGGCATTTACTTTCCTTTTATGAAGGTGCAAATTCAAACCTCTGAATACTATAATCACGGTAAGCAAGTGGTTAGCCGTGTATGTTTTTTTGTGTTGTCTGATCTGAGGAGTGTGTTCGAATCTGCAAAATCCTTTTTTCGAATTTTATTTTTATTTAAGCAATAAATAGCAATTCATAACTTTTTTTTTTCGAATTATATAAGGCGGCGGTCAATGAGTTTGGTAGAATTTTTTTTCATCAGATGTACATGCAAGTCGAAAATAGGGCTAGAATAAACCTAACAAGGAAGCCAGTCCCAGATCGGTGATTGTGTGTTTGTGTAAAAAGCAGCTTACACTGTAAGGGCAAAAAAACGTACAGTTAAGCAACGGGATTGCAGTAAGAAAAAATGCTCAATAATATGTGATAACTGTTGAATATCAGAATATACAGAGGCGGTTTCGAAAAGAATCATTAGCTAGACTTTCCTATCATTTCGGGAAGTGGGGACCACTGTGCCGCTTTGCAGGTTCTGTTGCACAAAATCTACATTCCTTCCATCAAGTGTATAAAATAATTTTTTCATATCACGAAGATTGAATGACAAAATACCTATATTTTTCTCGAATACGTTTGTCATCAGAGCACAACGCCTTGTCAGGGATATAACTTTATAACTGACCTGTATGCGCAATAAACTTGGGTTACCTTCGTTAATTTTCAGTTGTCGTTCCTTTTTAAAGTCCAGGTATAGCAGTGGGGATTGGTATTACTTGTGCGCCCTGTTTCTTCCTGGAACGTTCGGCCTGTCGAGTTCAAGTTGGGCAGTGTTTATATCCGACATACATCGTATGCTCGGTAGTTTCATCGCAAAACTTCTTCAAACGCGCACTGGAATTAATTACTCCTATTCGTTTTGTAGAATTTCTTTCCCTCCAACAATTATTAAATCTACCAAAATTGAATGTAAAAATCGCAAAGGCTGTCCAGACATTTTTTTATAAATCTTACGCTTTATTGTTTACCTCGTTACGTAGCAACGACCCGTGGGGATCCGGGTTAGAATAGGTTCTCAGCATCCTTGCCGTGTCTAAGAGGCGACTGAATGGGGCGGTCCATTTCGGATGAGAACCGAAAAAACCGAGGCCCCGTGTCACAGCAGGTGTGGCCGAAAAGATCTCCTTGCTTTCAAAGGCCGCTGAGCTGCCGAGCATAGGCCTAAATTGCAGCCCTTCACCGGCATGGTGGACTTCTCCATTGAGCGAAATATTCTCGGTGGGACGTAAAACAATACATAATCAATCAATCAGCAACGACGTTTTGATCGTTTTGAATTTCGAACCCGAACTAATTATATGCAGAAATCGTCTGCACGCGATGAATGACTTAGTGCTGATTTCAGAAGGATTATAACTGTTTCCGGTGTGACATAATGTTTCCAGGAGGATTATAACTGTTTCGATGTGATCGTCAGTTTTCTGGGGCGTACAGCGAAAATTATTCAAATTTGTGACCGATATAGAACAACTAATACAAAAGTTATAATCATGTGGATATGGCAAGGATATGCAGATCAAGTTAAGAGTTGTCATGGCTGATAATGGTTTGAACAGTTAGCCCTCTGAACTGTACTGATTCCATTAATTGCATTTAAGAAAAAGGATGTTATTTAATATAGCGGGTTTAATATGATTATAAGTCAGTTACAATTGATAATTAATGGATAGTTATGACTGTTTGGTATTGTCTTTATTTTGGTGGAAAAGGGGTGGCCGCAGATTTAATCATTATTGGTAGACAGCAATGTTTTGCTGGTTTCTTAGAGCAAGTACTCAAAATCTCGTTTTTCTTAGCCGTAAGAACAGTTCTGAGAATTCATGTCATTTTCTTTATTTTTGTGGTTCGGTATATATTAAATGGTCTTTTTTTTGTATCAATTTTTTTTGGGGGGGAGGGGGGGGATTTTTTTTTTTTTTTTTTTTTTTTGCGCACTAGAAGTTGAATTACTTGTATGTGGTAAGTTTTGATCTTTGAATTACATTGATCACATTAAATTTTACAGGAAATTAGGTGTCACGAGAACTTCATTTTGGCCGATCAAACAATTGATGGTGGTGGAATTCTTGCAAAGTTTTGCTAGCAATTCCAGAAAAATTCGGGTAGGTACAGTAGGTAGGAAATCAATTTATTTATTTCTACGTTTTATTTCAATAATAAAATGAACACTTTAATGACTCCAATATAGTAAGGCCAACAAAATAATTATGCAGGGTTCTCATTACCGCAAGAATCTGCGTAATAATACGCAGCAAATTGATTGGGAGCACCATTGTTTAAAACATGCAGTCCGCGGACTCGTCTGAGGACGCATCCCGAATGTCGGGAATTCGAGAAATTTGATGTCGGGATCAATCTGGCTTATACAGACATAACTTCCGGTCAAAAGAAACGAAAGGCATAATTTTCCATACCGAGAAACTCTTTGTTTTTATTTTTTAAGTAGCGTGAAACGAAAGTGAAGCCTGGATTTTCATTACCATGACTTTTAGTACGCTTGGACATGGTTTATGAGGTATTGATATAAATGTTACTAGGTGGTAGTCAAAGAAAAATAACATCGTGTCAACGCAATCTAGTTCTGTTACAATGGAAATTATAGTTTAGTGTACATCATTCCAGTCAGCCATCGATCGTGGCTAGTATTTTTTTTAAAATTCATTATTGAATAAATATTATGTTTGCTTCAAAATTGTTGTTTGGATGAGTGTATAATAAGAAATCGGGACTCGATCGGCCTTATTGTCTGGGACTCATCAAATTTTAGGCTGGGACGCAACTTCCAAAATTCATGAGTCCCGTGACTCAAGTTTTAAAATCCTAGTGAGAACACCTGATATGTGTTTCCTGTTCATACTAGAAAAAAATATAGGTATGGTAGGTACATGTATAGGATTACTTTATTATTTTTATTTATTTATTTATTTTTTTTTGCTTTTTTTTTCTTACGAAAGAAATTATGTTCCATGTACTTGAAGTTGTTTCATGTATCTGAAAAGTAAAATAAAGATTTGGGTGCATGGGTCATTTAAAATCTTCTTCTCCTAACACACTCAAACTTGGGCCAGAAAAGCTGAATTTCTATGAAAGTTCCTGGTAATAGGAGTGGAGATTCAAGTTTGTTTCAATCATGATCCCTCGGGGGTACGATGGGGCTACATGGGGATCAGTGGTTTGATTCATGTGAATTTACATGGGGACAAATCTTTTAAAAAACCACAGGGCCAAAAAAGCATGAAAATTTATATGAAAGCTTCCTGATAAGTGGAGATTCAAGTTTGTTTCAAGTCAATTATGACCCCTGAGGTAGGTGGGTCCACAATTTGGGATTCAAACGTTTACATGTTAAATATATAGAAAATCTTTAAAATCTTTCTTTCTCTAAGAACGAGCCAGAAAAACTGAATTATTGAACGATTCCTATATGTGGAGATTCAAGTTTGTTCCAGTCATGCCCGGAGGATGCAGGGGGAACCACGTGGATTCATTGTTTTTAACAATTTGAATACTGTGGAATCATTTTAATTCGTGGGGGCCAAATGTTCGTTGGGTAACCAAAATTTTGCTGGTTGTTGGGACGGTTATTTCGTGGGTAATTTGATAAATAATGGATTGCAATATCAATGAAAACAAAACATGTTCGGAGCGGACTAAATTCGGGGTAAAGGTGACCAACGAACTTTGATCCACGAACATTGATCCCCGCACGAAAAATGATGATTCCACAGTATATATAGAGACTTTTTTTTTTTTTTTTTTTTAAATTGTCTTCTGATCAAGACAAAGACAATATTTACTAAAGCTCTTGATATGAGTAGAAATCAAATTTGATTCAGTATTCTAATTTACCTCCCTTTGGCCGTATCGCTAGGTGTGGGGCCATCTATACAGTGGTATTCATTAGTAATTTTGCAATTATAAAGTTCTTCCAGAATCAACCTCTTTGGGTCCTAGTTTATTAGGAACTTGAAAATCCTTTTTTCAATAAACCAACACTGTCCGCATTTCTTTAGATATAATCTGTACGTCAAATAATTTACTGGATAGAATATTTAGTACAGTATATCTTTCTACAAATTGATGTTTCGATAAAGAAAACAAACTTACAACATCGACAGTCAGACTTATATTATCAAACGATTTAAAAAAATAACATTTCTTTCTTGAAATAATCATTCCGATTTGACAAGCGTGTATCAAGTTTTCAACTTGTCGAATGGGTTTTCCCACTTGTAACGGGCAATCGGACAACGGTTAAATGTTATCCCTGTATATATTCATTTGATCTTTTTTGCAAATCATACTTTTTTGCTGTCAATGCATTACATGTGTACATGTATTGTCGTGTGTTTCTCCAAAACAGATTGTGGCCTTATATATAGCTCAGTGGGGTAGAGCAATCTTCCTCCTTTGAACTTAACGTGTCACAAGTTTGGAAGCCCACGAGGCCTCATTCGTTAATGACTCGTGTCAAACTTAAGTCTGAATAAATACAAGTAGGTAGTGGCTGCTCCTTCATCAAAGTTCAGCATGTAGAAATTAGAATCACGATCACTCGATATAAACTTAAAAAACCCTAAATGTTTTAAAAACCATCACTGTTAATGTCCCTGAACTCTGACTATTGGTCTAATTTGTGGTACTTTCACCTAGCTGGTGACATCTATTATTATGAGTGAAAAATTCTTTGACGGTGGGATGTAATTTGTTAACAATATTGAGAACATGTCAGGCTCATAATAATGTATATTTTGATACTTTCATTTTACATTGTAATTGTTGGTTAGGTACATGAAATATCTTTTATTTGTTAAGAAGCAGCATATATGTGTCATTTTGGGAGATGTATCTTGTATAATGTATTATTATTGTGTCGTACATTATATTTCATGTAATTCCAAGATTTCTTATTTATTTATGTCATTTTTGTTTTGCATTCCTAATTGAAATCTTTTTTAAATTTTTTATGTCAGGGTAAGAAATCTCTCTATGTTTAGGATCGGAGGAATGTATCTTATATTTGGGGAGTATTGAGTTGCCATAGTTACAAATATAATATTACTAATGTTATACATAATGGTTAAAAATATTTGAGCTCATTTATAAAGTTTACCATATTAACATGTGTTGAGATATGATTATGTGTAGCTTCACGTACTACAACTAAAGCTGTACTTTTTATACCAACTCACAAATGGCGATTTAATAGCTTGGTGAATTGATTGTTTTTCGATCGATATGTTTATCATAACTTCCTAGCTCAGTAGGTAATGCATCGGTTTGGGTAAACCGCAGGTCCGAGTTCGAACCGCCAGGGATTCTTGTTCATATTTAGTGCGATAAATTTTGAAATAATGTTTTTTGTTATTCAAATTTCATATTTTCCACCTTTTTTGAAGATAATTTATTATATATCATCATATCTTTCATATAAAATCAATCCGTGCTGTTGGTGAGAAACTTTTTTCCAGATGTAGTGGGCACCTTAAAAGATAAGCCCCCGAGTTTCACATACAAGCTGATATGATCAAACTTATTTTTTTTAAATATGTTGGTGGAACCCGATCAAAATCCATGCAAAATTTCCCAACTGATAGTTCCATATTCAAATACCCTTCAGTTTTTCACCTGGCATAAGCGGCTGATCATCTCTTTATGAGCCTGCAATTTCTGGTTTAAGTAAATGATGTCACAAGTGCAGTGTTCAACTTAGGAGTTAAGCAGAGAGTGGAAAAAGACGCTGCTTCACGTTAAATCCTCGTCAAATGATGGCTGTTAGCGCATCAAAATTTGAAGAAGCATCAATTCCATGCCATGATACTAATAGTAATGCTGAGGTGATTGTTTGGACCTGAAAATCAGCTAAGATTCAGCGACTAATTGGGAACGGTCCTTTGAATGAGACCGCAGAAACCAAGGTCCCATGTCAATGTGTGGCACGATATGGGTTAAATATTCTCAAGCTGGACGTAAACAATATACAACAATTAATCGATGAAAGTTTTACATTGCGTTTCTTTGAACTTTTTAAGAACTAAAATTATCTGGTTAACACACATGTAATAGTTTCCTCGAAAGCAGAAGTAAATTATGATTACATAATCCATGATATTTCCGGGAAAAATGTTGCTGGCCATGTGGCAACGGATTTTGAATATCTATTCGCTCCAACAAAATTTTATTGGCATTGGCGAGTAATTTTACAGTTTCAACTTTCAGAAAATCAATTTTCAAAAAAATCATGAGAGCCATACAAATTTTATTAGTTTTGATTCTCGGCCGGGTCAGCATCGAATGAAAAGGTGCCACATGACTATTTTATTGGCTCTTAAATTTAAAAAATCCCATTAGTAACAGTTTTGAAAACACAAGCAATTGTGTATGGTTGGAGCCTATTTAGTTCCCTTGTATGATGCAAGTGCCTCCGAAAATGAATAGGTTTTGGGAATACTACTGTATTTAGTTATATTAGTGGGTTAAGATATTATAACATGTGCTATGTGTTATTGTCCTCCTAAGGGGATTATTATATAGTGCATGTAAATAATGGGAGAATGAATGTTCTTCAAGGTTTATTTGTCCCTCATAAGTGGGGTAATTGTACACTGTATACTTAGGGATGGCAATTTTTAATCGGTTAACCGGTTACTCGGTCGGACAGTGTTGTAATCGGTTGCAAAATCCGTAATCCGGTAAATTCGAAAAAAAAAAATATTTAAATAAAATGTGTATAATTTAAAGTATTTACCACAAATTTCCCAATCCATTTTCAAAAAGCTGTGAATAGGGGACGTGTTTGAGTTTATGTATCAAATTAGTTAATTTGGAGACAGCGGACCTTGTGTGAGTTGAGATCGGAGTGGAACTGTTGGGCGATCGTAGATACCAGAGCGACGTGAGAGGGAACGGTGGCCCTGAAA
>CAJDSM010119827.1:473-15042 GCA_903981925.1 Ostrea lurida
CACCAGCGGAAACAGAATTAGATTAGGAAGAGGAACATGTACACTTTGGAGGATTTAATTGTAATTGTTCAATATCTAGGCACTGCAACGTATGTTTGTTGTTAAATAACTTGGGTGCAATAGTGGAACTATATCTGTATGAAATACAAGGTGTGGATTTCATCTTAAAATAAGACAGGATGCAGAACTGTAATTTTTTATGGTTGAGGTTGTTGTTGATGTTGACTGCATCAATACCTTTATTGTGAAATCTAAGATGTAAGAATAGGCGAGGTTTCTTGAGTTCACTTTCATCACTAATGCGCGGTGGAACAAAGTGTCTGCGATAGGCAACATCCGCAATCATATAACCAAGTCTGTATTCCGTTGTTGAGGAATCCAAGTAGGTCCCATTTTTAGTTTTTTCTTGTAATTCATACAACATTTTCAAAAGAACAGATTAAAGTTTCGTCTTTTGGTATCGATACACCTTCCAATCTTAAAACAAAGACTTTAGTTTGTGCTAAAGGATTTGAAATAGCTGCAAACTTTATGTGTAGCAAAACATTCATCTTTCATTTTTATGAAAATATGAGCAATAAACAATGGTTATAAAACGACCACTAAATATTGGAAAACCAGGAGATATACATAACCAATATATTTCAAATCATTTGAAGCAAAGACGAATTGTGTAACACGATTTAAGAGNAGAAATATACATAACCAATATACTTCAAATCATTAGAAACAAAGACGAATTGTGTAACACGATTTAAGAGCAGATGCATAAATCAGACATCGTTCCTAAAAGGGCTCAATTAACAATACCTTCAGTAAATTTGCAAACAAAATCTTTACCAGCAGCATGAAAAGACAAAGATATCGATCAGTGACCAATCTTGTAAGTCTAAAACAGATTACAAAACAAGAGATAGGCAAATGTTCATAAACCTATATCATGTTTTTATCTCTGCTGATTAATTGATTAGTGTAATGTTCCATTTTTTGAATATTTTTTACATAATTCGACCATTAAAATGTTAGATACGGCATAACATAGCCAATCTGAATAATTGATTAAAATGAAAGGTGCCCGTGGGGACTCAGGTCACAATAATCCCGCAGTTCCCTTTGCTTATCGTAAAGGGACTATTACATGGGGCGGTCCTACGGATGAGACCACAAAACCTGGGGTCCCGTGTCACAGCAGGTGTGGCGCGATAAAGATCCTTCCCTGCTCAAAGGTCTTGAAAGCCAACCACAGGTCTGAATTTGCAGCCCTTCACTGGTAATGGTAGAATCCTTTCTTTTTTATGATTGATTGATTGTATGTAGTTTTACGTTCCTCTTGAAAATATTTCACTCCTATGGAACCGTCACCACTGCCAATGAAATGCTACAAATGCTTGGCGCTAATGGCCTTTGAGCAGCGAGTAATCTTTATCGTGCCACACTTGCTGTGACAATGGGCCCTCGGATTTTGGCGGTATCATCCAAAAGGCCGCCACATTTAGTCGCCTCTTACGCCAAGAAAGGGATAGCGTGAAATTAACACAACTTATAATTGGCATTATTGGGAGATACACCAGCCTTAGAAATGTTTCGAGTTCATCCATTGTCACTTCAAAATTGTTGTTTCATTTACCTTAAGTGGTAAAACAAATAATAAGTTGCCCCTAATTCTACTTCATAGAGTTTGAATTTTTTTAATAAGTGTAAACCAGTACCAAGAATTAATTTTCTGATCATCGTATTAGCATTACTTTCTACGTTAAAATGAGAATATTGATAATTTCACATGTTGAATGTTGGCTCGGATGAGGGATTTTACCAATAGTCTTCCTTTGAATCCATGCGCGAGTTACGGTTATCTAATATGTTGATTTCTTGTGATATTTGAATAATATTTTAAATCTGATAATGCATAACGTTTGAATAATTTCAAAGGGATTTTATCTATATGTATATGTTTAAACACCACGTACTTAGATTTTATCTGTGTAGATATGTGAATCGTCTTTTTATGTGTTCCTATGCACATCTTCCTGCTTTCTTTTAGAGTGATATAGAGCTCCATTACATTCATGACAAGGCTAAATCGCTTGATATTTCTGAAACTAAAATTGAAATGAATTTTGATTCACTTGTATAGGTAGATTGATAGAGTAAGGGACAATTTCACCCATCCTCTTAAACAAACATAAAAAATAAAGTAGAGAATCCAATAAAAATGTGAGAACCTCATAAGTTAGAAGTTGTGTTCAAATCCTATGTATATATTTGTACATTAGATATGTTTAAAGGGATAGTAAATACCATCTTATCATCAATTCTTATAAAAATCAAATTAAATCTAAATGACTGATACAAACCATTTTCTGTTAGAAATAGCAATATTATGTAAAGGCAAAGATAACGGCCAGTGATTTATCTTGTATGTCCCAAATACAAATAAGCGAAGGTAATTAACATCGTGTTAAACGTAATCATAATCCAAAAAACATATACAAACTCGAGTGTAGGCAACACGGACTTCCGACAAAAGCGAAGGCAGGATCAGGTGACATGGAGGAGGAAACATGGAGGAGTAAACAGAGCAATCCGTAGTCAAATCAGTATATGAAAAACGGCTTAACAATTGCTATGAAACAAATCAGATAGCATTTCGCGCAACTAAAGGTCATACTGGCAAATTAAATCGTTACAACGACAATGAAATTTACAAAATGCTGTCTTTAAATGTGACTGCATCAGCAACTTCCTTTTAAGTAGTCTTTCTCGATTTACAAACTGATCATACGCAGGACAAGCTCATGCGTATCGAATACGTTAAAATATGTATACACCATATACAGGTGATAATGGAATATTACTACATAAATGTAAAAAGTGAACGACGGAGAAGCTGAAATCGTCCTGTTTGTCATAAAGTTGAATTGTTAGTCTCCCGTTAATGTCAATGTTAAATAAAATATCCAAGTACGAAACAGACATGGACGACTCTGTTGATTCTTTTATTTCTTGTTAACTGGGAGAAATTGAATCAATATACGAATGAAAATAATTATTACTAATATATAAAACGTCGTCAACATATCGAAATGTCGAATTGAAGACCACCACTAGAGTATTCTTCTTTTCTTGTAGAAGCTTTTAAATAAATTCTGCCTCAAAAGCGTTTCGAAATAAGTCAGCTAATAAAGGACCACCAGTCGTGCCCATTATAATTCCAACAGACTGCTGGAACTCTTGATTGTCAAACACAACAAAGATATTATCATTGAGGAACTCAAGCATTGTTCTAATTGCAACTTTAGAGTACTTGTATGGAGAGTCAGAGTGGAGTTAAACACAGTATTTTTCTAAATGGTTGATTGCTAGATATTAATATTTATTCAGAGTGAAAATTTACAAAGTTATCACTTGAATGGCTGATTGGAAAATAATTTCTGAGCTTACATGTAACCATGTCAGAAATCAAATTTGTTTCCTCGATTTTGATAATAAAATCTTGTCTGATTCGAAAATACTCATTTATTTTTAACGGTCAGATTCCTGTGATAATGTTGCACTACAACAGCCTAGAACAGGATGTGTTTGTCTAATTCTGGACAATTCAACAACGACTACCAAATATATCATCCTTTAAGGGATGCACAATTTACCACTTCAACCTTTCACAAATAGATGGAGTAATAAACAAGTTCACTGCATGTGACGTCATATATGAATACTCCATAACTGTTGACACACCGGGTAATATATCACTGGCCTATAATAAAAAAAATATCACATTAAAATATATTGAAATAAAAAAAATAAAATTGTTCCTGTTTAAAAAATCATTGTGAAAATTAATAACAAATGTCAAAATAAAGTTAAAATTTCCTTTGAAGTGTTTTGATGTCCACCCCCCCTTTTTTTGTTGTCTAGTTTTTAGATTGATTGGTCTGCAGTAAAACATTTGTCAGATGGATTCTTTGCAGGGTATATGGAGTCACATTTCCTGTAAAATTTTATGTTCTGTAATAGGATATATACTAAAGAATATATATTAAAGAAGCCGAAATCATCCCGTTTGTTATAAAATTGAGTTGTTAGGTCCATGTACAATACGTCTGTAGTTCTTCCATAACAACTGTCAATATGTTAGTGAAAAGTCAAGAAAAAGGCATGATGGAAAGTTTTCCAGATGAAGCAATGTATCTGTGAAGTTTTGGATTCTAGTATTGGTACAATTCACATTCATTCATTTTTTTAAAGATCAACTTGAGTGTAAATACAAATACCAAACAATGGAGGGAATACCAAGTACATTTTAAAATCAGTTGCAGCAATGAGAGTTACAAACAAGGACAATGGTGTAACAAGCTTTGTTGTAGCCAAAATATATTATTCTTGTAACCTAATTCTTCGATTATATTTAAGTGAGCGGAATGAATATTTAAAACAGTGCACAAAAAAGTAACATTTACTCATTGGTGCAAAAACTGATATCTTTAAACCTTTATTTGTGCTTTTCATGAATAATTCATCAATCAATTAAAAAAAAAGCCCAAACTAATTCCATTGTTTTGTAACGCACAGCCTTTGGCTATATAATAAATGGTGTTTATTTAAATTCTCCTTCGAAGACGAAGCTGAATATTTTAACTGAATTTTGAAAATGATTTTTCTTACTTTGTTTCTGTCAACACCGCGATATTCAATTTCACAAACTGTACACTTTCAACGAAATGTCTCGTATTCTGGGCAATTTATATATCGGGGAAACATCTCTTTTTCTGACCGTTCTTTGCTGATATCAGAATTGACGCCAGGAAATACAGATATATCCCTTCGTTATTGTGCTGCCGAATGTCACAGCAATTTGGACTGTAATGCTGTTGAGATGCGTTCTTCTGCGACAGGAAATACTTGTCGATTAAGTCGTAAAGTAGCCACGTCCCTGACCACCGGAACAGGCACCTGATCTCGTTATGAATTGGCAAAACAGGATAAACGGACTATATATAAAATGGGGCGAAGTATACAAAGTATCAAACGTTAATCATGTCCAAAAACCACATATAAAATCGAGTGTAAGAGGCAACACGGACCTTCCGACGAAAGCGAAGGCAGGATCAGGTGCCTGATGAGGAGTAAGCATCCTCTGTCTGAACCTCGTCACACCCACCGTGACCTGTTCGAAAAAAGTAACGGGGTTACCCGTCGTCAAATCTAGTATGAAAATGACAGTCTAACAAAGGGTAATGAAAAACAATCAGTTCAACATATGATTTAGTGATAATTTTTGTAATCTGCAAACAAAGGTCATTATAGCGCGCCGTAGAATTTGCGAAAATGATGACTTTAAACGAGATTTGTTATAACCCTGCAACATCAACTTTTTGGTTACGTAGTTGGACCTCAGCCTTAAAAAATCATCATTACGCATGGCATGCCCTTGCGTAATCGAGATCAACTGAGAGACATAACACACCATAAGAGTGATAGTGGTACATTACTACCAGAAAATGAAGGAATGTGACAATGCAAAGTCAAAAGTCATACCCGTTTATCATATAAGGTAGGTTGTCATTCAATAATCAGAGATAAGGAACATTTAGAAATGAGTTACAGGCTATGGATTAGTTTCTCCCTCTCAATGGTCAATAAGATATTTACAGTAAATCATTATATTTGAATAGTGAATGCCATCTAAATTTCTTTAGGCAATGAGTAGCAAAATACAGAGGGCAACATGGCGGCCATTACGTTTTTTTCAGTACTGACACTAACTTTTCTCCATATTATTCCATCACTATTTGGAATTCACAAACCAAAACACTTAATATTTTCGTTTAGTTGAACACCAATAATAGTAATGAAATTTTCACTTTTAAATTGCATATAATATGTCATGTCTTGCAACATGTACCAGATCACTTGTGGACTGCAATATGTAAATTGCTTACATTTTACCGTGTTGGATTTAATTGACGACAATGCTGCTTGTTATGAGCAGTTTTAATCAACATGTACGTTTCAGAAATTTTAAAAGAAAAAAACAACAACTCAAATTGAAGACTTTTTGTGTGATATCATGCCTAAAATTAAACATTCTCATATTTTCCGTAGGAGTGTCTCAAAATTCAAATTTGTCCTGCGGTCTCAATGTGTATTTAGCCTATATACATATTTTGTTATCAATATATGTTGCAAACTTCGCTTTGCGAGGCATGACTAAAGGGAAAGTGTAAAAATTAGCATGTCAAGTCGTTTACAGGATTTACAGCTTCTATCACTCTAACCAACGTGCCTTTGTTAAGCATACATGTTGACCTTATTATAAAGGCAAATATAACGAACAGTGATAAATCTCGTAAATCTAAGATGAAATTCAAATCATGACCTGGGCAAACACGAACCCTTGGACACACCAGAGGTGGGATTAGTCCACGAGCCAAGTAGGCTAAATTGGACCAATCGGTGCCAGTTAGGGGTGGGGTGGCAATTCTCCTATGCATTTTTGTTTAGGGCAATATCCCTANGGGGGGTGGCAATTCTGCTATGCATTTTTGTTTAGGGCAATATCCCTAGAAACCATTCTTGTATGATAGACATGCACAAGTGGCAGCTTAGTGTTAGATATAAGTGTTTTTAAAAAGGTACCGTATTTCTGTTTGTAGCCACGTATTTTGTACAGTGCAATATTATAGATTCTTACACACTAACTGCACACTTTAAAGAGACATTTTGTTCACAGAAACTATGTAGAGTATATTATAAATTCTTTACAATAAAAAAAAAAGAATGTGATTTTCCTGCACATCATGTACCGTAATTTTAATATACTATGATCATAGTGTAAGCAATCAACAAAAGACAACTATAATCTCTATAAAGGTCATAAAACATCTAGCAATACTTTTTATACTTTAAATACCACATAGAACATCATCAGATGTTTCCTATAGTTATTGGCATCCTTAAACCTTCAAATTTTTACCGTTGTGCCCTTACAGTGAACTATATATTATGTAAAGGCAAAGATAACGAACAGTGACCAATCGCAATTACTTAAGGGTCCCCATGAGAAAATGCAGTGATAATCTGGTGTGAAATTACACCTCAAATTCATAATACCAAATTTACTTGTATCGGTTAAACTTCCAGACCATTTTCTCATACCTTGACTGCGACCGGAGTTAAACGTCAAGAGGCCCTTTTTACATGCTACATTTTCACAATATGTGTGCTATCAGCTGGGAATTTATTAATAAGCTCAAAAAGATATAAAAATTCATAATATAAAAAGTTTAAAGAGCAAGTACATACTCTCTTTGAAAATGGTAAAAATCAATACAACACAATGACAGTGCTCGGCGAATTACCACAGTCTTTTAGATATCGTACCTTAAATATGTAAGTAAGAAGTTGCTCCCAACAGTTTTCAATAACATAAATGAATGACGAACCTCTATTAAAAATGTGTTACTGTCTATAGCAGGTATCGTGAAAATGTCGCATTGTTTACATCTGATAACCCTCTTTATGCGAATGAGTCTATTGTGTAGATACAGAAAATGGATGTTTTCAAGGTTACATTCGCGCATGATAGATATCGAGAATTTGAGAGTGCTGCAACACTAAAGAATAGTGAATTGTATAATAATTTTACGTGAAATAGTACACATATACATTTTATCTTTTGTTAGCCGTTTTAAAAAGAGTAAAAGGGATACTAATATTATGACATTTTCCCTACGATATGACGTTAAACGTATACAGCATGACACACTTTTTCATTGTGACGTCAGATGATATGAAGAGCACTGGAGTACATTTAGTACAGTGCTGCGATTTTTCTCGGGGAAACCTTAACCTAGCTACGATGTCGTAAGTTCCAAATAGAATGCAAACAAGAGTTGTGCAGACATGGATCCTGGACACACCAGAGGTGGGATCAGGTGACTACGAGAAGGACGCATCTCCTGTTAAATTGCTAAATACATGTATATATGTAATATCAGATCGTGGCACATTTTGAAGAAAACGTGCATAAATATTTAATTCTAGCCATAAGGGTATACTAATTTGATATGATAGACATCGCAAAGTGGCAGATGTGAGTATTATATGGTAGTTTAATAGTTTTTTTTCTGGTTGTGTCTCCTCGGAGCAAACTTTTTAGGCCATTATTTGCCTATTCCTTGCTTTAATGTCGGAGGAATTTATTGAAGCACCAAGCAGTAATAATAATAACCTTTATATATCCAGGATGACACATATTAGCATAAAGCTAGTTTCCATCGTGGCCCTGCATTAAAACATATATACAGCCATAGAATTAGTGTCTAAGATTAGTATGTAAATATTACTACATGATGAAAAACAACATAGGATAAGACACACACAATTTGAAATAAAATATGGCATCTTTAAAATATTTTAAATGCATGATATATGAATAAAAAAAACCAAAATAAAAGCGTAATACATGTATACACACACACATACAATATCATATCACAACTATATTAATTGGTACATTTTCATTCACTAAAACTAGGAAAGGGTCACTAAGATATTACATCATATACACGGCTTTAAAAATGCCAGCCGAAGCAGAGTTTCTAAACTTTGTGATAGTTTGTTCCAAAGAAATGCGGATGAGTAACTGTATGACCATTTTTAATTTTCACTTTTAGCCCTTGGTAAATACAATAGTATTTATTCATAATGAACAAGAGGTCTTTGTACATAAATGCAAAATATAGCTGGAATTACAGTACACATCACTATCCTACCAATTCTTGAAAGCTAAACGTTTGGAAAGCCGTAGAAAACAAAATAGATTTGTATAAAAATGTTTACAACGTCTAAACCTGAAGCCAATACCCAGTACTGGAGAATTGCTCTGCATACGGGAGACACTCCCATGGATTCAACTATTAAAGGGAAATAGATTTCTGTTATTTTCAATTTTGTTACCACAGTGAATGATCGATATGTTAAGGGTAAAATGCAATAAATCGAAACATTCACTGACATTCATAGACGTTTTAGATACACTGATGATTTAATTAATGGTAAATATATATTTCGTTATACACGAAGTTGACTTTTCAAACTGCATATTTATTGATGAAACGCATTTTTAAGAACTTTTACATTGTGTAATTACCATTGTTGAAGAAAAGCACTAAAAAGAACGATTAGGGAATTTTGTTATGTTACAGGCATAGCAAAGCCTTGAAAAATTATCCAACGAGTTTCTTAATGATTTTAAAAGTGCAGTGACTTTTGTCTGCATCTATATATATATTTCTACTGTATTTCAATGCTGTTTGGAAAATCAACTAGAGGAACCAAAAGAAAAAAAAAACCTATATCAAAAGAGTTAAGGATATTGTAATCTTTCTTCACACCAAACTATTTCCTAAAATGTTTCATCAATATAATATTTACTGCTGATCTGGGAAAAAATCAACCATGTTTATATCGACCGTTGTGTCTGTGAACATGCCATTTATTTCTTTGTACTTATTGTCGTTAGAAAGCATGGTTTGGAGTGAAAGCCGTTGTACTACAAGGATGCCATTTGACGCTGTCAAATGTAGTACGAAAATGCCAATCTGACAAGGGGTATGCAACAAATCAGTCAATAAAGTCCTGGCTTAATGATAATTTGTAATCGCAAACAAGGTCATTATAGCGACCGTAGAATTTGCGAAATGATGACTTTAAACGAGATTCGTTATAACCCTGAAACATCATCTTTTTTGTTAGTAGGTTGGTTTCGCTTTAAAACATCCTCATACGCATAATGTGATCTCGCGTTATGGATCAACTGGGAGATATACACAACACAAGCAGCTGATAGAAAAGCAAAGTCGACGATTTCAAAGTCAAAACCATCACGCTTATCATATAATGCAGTTGTTAGTCTGCGATTTGGATCAATATTAATTAAGTAAAATATCCACATATGGCGCAAGCATGCCAGATTCTGTGGTGTCCTTTGTTTCATCAGGTTAACAGAGCAATCCTCTGTCAAATCAGTGTATGGAAAATGGTTTAACAATCTACATTTAGTAATCGTACTTACACTTCTACTGTTCTTCAAAAGATGAAATGTTTCAAAATCATATTCTAATTTTACACACATAAATATCCCAGTCAACTGTCTCTCATTAAATAATGTTCAGATTTAGAAAAACGCAATTGTTCATGTTTAAAAACTGCTTGTTAAAATTATTAAATATGACAAAAAGAATACTTTCCTTTAAAGTGTTTCTTCTTTTCGTACCCCCGTTTGTTGTCTAACTTCTACATTCATCGCTCTGGAGTAGTACATATTCATTAGATATAATTTTGTATATATATTCTGTAATATGATATAATATACATATACCGTACAAAGAGTCCACAAACATGTAATTGATAATTTAAACTTGTGATTACCGGTATGCACACAATATTATATCATATGGTTACTGTTCGTTATCTTTGCCTTTATATACCTCCGACAAAGCGAAGGTAGGATCAGGTGTCATGGAGGAGTAAGCATTTCTTTCTGCTGAACCGGTCAACACCCGCCGTGAGCCCGTAGTCGAAATAAAGTAAACGAGATTACCCGTAGTCAAACCCCAGTAAAGAAATGACAGTCTAACAATGGTATGAAAACAAATCATTCAACATATGACTTAGTGATAACTTTTAATCCCAAACAAGGTCTTATAGCGACGCGTAATGAATTTTGCAAATGATGACTTTTAAACGAGAATTCATTATTAGCCCTGCAACTTCAACTTTTTTGTTAGTAGTTGGCCTCGCTTTAAAAACCGCATACGCATAGCATTGCTCTGTTTTCGAATCAACAAACGGGAATTACACAAATGCTTGTCTGATATGTTTTTCATAGGCAATTGTTAAGCCGTTTTTTCAACACCACTGATTTGACTACGGATTGTTCCGTTTACTGATCAAGACTATGGGCTCACGGCGGTGTGACCGGTTCAACAAGGGGATGGCTTACTCCTCCTAGACACTTGATCCACCCTTGGGTGTGTCCAGGGTCAGGTGATTGCCCAACTCTTGTTTTTGTATTAATTTTGGGACTCACGAGAGATTGATCACTGTTATGTTATCTTTGCCTTACACACCATAAGCAGGTGATAGTGGTCTATTACTACATAGAAAGGAAAGTTTGACGATTGCAAAGTTAAAGTCATCACGCCTTATTCATAATAGTTGTAGTTGTCAGTCTGACCATTAGAGTTCAATATTAAGTAAGAATATCCCAAAATATGAAGCAGATCTGTCAGATTCTTGTGGTGTCCTTTATATCGAGTCTTTCGGGTATATACTAAATGGACATCATTGTCAAAATTATGATTGTTTAATTGATAAACACATCATCTATATACTATATGTAAGTTGAAGGGCACGGCAAGTTTTTTTGGTTTTTATCCGCGTAAGGTTTTTGTACAAATTATGCTTCATATGAATTACAAATTAGTGAAAGATAGCATCGTGGTTAAACGTTAATAATAATCAAAAAAACATATACAAATCGAGTGTTCGGCAACACGGACCTCCGACAAAGCGAAAGGTAGGATCAGGTGTCATGGGAGGAGTAAGCCATTCTTCTGCTGAACGCGGTCACACCCGCCGTGAGCCCGTTAGTCGAAATAAAGAAACGAGATTAACCCGTAGTCAAACCCAGTAAGAACAATGACGTCACTAACAAATGTTATGAAACAAATTCATTCAACATATGACTTATGTGATACTTTGTAATCCGCAAACAAGGTCATTAAGCGACCGTTAGAATTTGCGAAATTGATGACTTTAAACGAGATTCGTTATAGCCCTGCAACTTCAACTTTTTTGTTAGTAGTTTGGACCTCGCTTTAAAAAATCCGCATATACGCATAGCATGCCTCTTGTTTATCGAAATCAAACTGCGAGATATACACAAAATGCTGTCTGATAATGTTTCATAGCCATTTGTTAAGCCGTTTTTCACACCACTGGATTTGGACTACGGATTGTTCCGTTTACCTGATCAAGACATATGGGCTCACGGCGGGTGTGACCCGGTCACAGGGGATGCTTTACTCCTCCTTAGACACCTGAATCCCAACTCTGGTGTGTCGCAGGGGTCAGTGATTGCCCAACTCTTGTTTTGTATTATATTTGGGACTTACGAGATTGATCACTGTTTGTTATCTTTGCCTTACACACACCATAAGCAGGTGATAGTGGGTTATTACTACATAGAAAGGGAAAGTTGACGATTGCAAAGTTAAAATTCATTCACGGCTTATCATATAGTGGTAGTTGTCAGTCTGCCATTTAGAGTCAATATTAAGTTAAAATATCCAATATATGAAGCAGATCTGTCAGATTCTGTGAGTGTCCTTTATATCGAGTTTCTTCGGGATATATCAAATGGACATAATTGTCAATTATGATTAGTTATTGATAACACATCATCTTATATAACCTGATATGTAAGTTTTGAAGGACACGGCAAGTTTTTTTTGTTTTTTATCCCGAACAATTTTTGTAAAAATTATGCTTCATATGAATACAAATAGGTGAAGATTAGCATCGTGTTCAACGTAATCATAAATCCAAAGAACATATACAAAATCGAGTGTTCGGAAACACGGAACCTCCCGACAAAGGAAGGTAGGATCAGGTGTCCATGGGGAGTAAGCATCCTCTTTGCTGACCGGCCACACCCCCGGAGCCCATATGTCGAAATAAAGTAAACGGGGATTACCCCGTAGTCAAACCCAGTAAGAAAATGACAGTCAAACAAATGGTATGAAACAAATCAGTCATACATATGACTTAGTGATACTTTGTAATCCAAACAAGGTCATTATAGCGACCGTTAGAGATTTGGCGAAATGATGACTTTAACAAGAGATTCGTTATAGCCCTGCAACTTCAACTTTTTTTGTTTAGTAGTTGGCCTCGCTATTAAAAAAACCCGCTACGCATATGCTGCTCTTGTTTATCGAATCAACTGCGAGATATACATACCATAAGCAGGTGATAAGGTGGTTCTATTACTACATAGAAAGGGAAAGTTGACCGATTGCCCAAAGTTAAAGTCATCACGCTTAATCATATAGTGTAGTTGTCAGTCTGCCATTAGAGTCAATATTAAGTAAAATATCCAAATATTGAAGCAGATCTGTCAGAATTCTTGTGGGTGTCCCTTTATATCGATGTTCTTCGGATATATCAAATTGGACATCTAGGTGAAATTGTCAAAATTATGATTGGTTAAGTTGAATAACAACATGCATCTAATATACCTATATGTAAGGTTTGAAGGACACGGCATGTTTTTGTTTTTATCCCTAACAGTTTTTGTACAAATTATGCTTCATATGAATACAAATAGGTGAAGAAAACATCGTGTTCAACGTAATCATAATCCAAAAAACATATACAAAATCGAGTGTTCGGCAACACGGACCTCCGACAAAGCGAAGGTAGGATCAGGTGTCATGGAGGAGTAAGCATCCTCTGCTGACCGGCCACACCCGCCGTGAGCCGTAGTCGAAATAAAGTAAACGGGATTACCCGTAGTCAAAACCCAGTAAGAAAATGACAGTCTAAAAATGGTATGAAACAAATCAGTCAAACTATGACTTAGTGATACTTTGTAATCCCAAACAAGGTCATTATAGCGACCGTTAGAATTTGCGAAATGATGACTTTAAAACGAGATTCGTTATAGCCCTGCAACTTCAACTTTTTTGTTAGTAGTTGGCCTCGCTTTTAAAAAATCTGCATACGCATTGCATGCTCTTGTTTATCGAATCAACTGCCGGAGATATACACACCAAAGCAGGTGATAGTGGTCCTATTACTACATAGAAAGGGAAAGTTGACGATTGCAAGAGTTAAAGTCTCACGCTTATCATATAGTGTAGTTGTCAGTCTGCCATTAGAGTCAACATTAAGTAAATATCCAAATATGAAGCAATCTGTCAGATTCTGTGGTGTCCTTTATATCGAGTTCTCGGGATATATCAAATGGACATAATTGTCAAAATTATGATTGCTAATTGATAACACATCATCTATATACCTATATGTAAGGTTTGAAGGACACGGCAAGTCTTTGGTTTTTATCCCGTAACAGTTTTTGTACAAATTCTGCTTCATATGAATATAAAATAAGTTTGCCAATAAGGGGGCACATTTAGTGCCCATAGGAATACCAACGGGACTGTTGGAAGACCTGGTCTCCGAAGGACTACATAAATATTATCTATAAGAAACCCAAGCATGTTCTTAATAATCTACTTCAGAGTACTTGTGTGGGCAGAGTGTTTTTTTTTTTTAACAAAATATGTGTCTTGTTTTCCCAACGACTAGAAATTCGTTTCTCGGGTGCCATTTTTGTTTAAAAAGCAATTATCCATAATCTGAAAGAGCCTATATTTTAATTTATCGCGAGGAATCATGGTATTAAAGTGTGGAGAAATCGTACGTTTTGATGCAGTCCAATATTAGAAAAATTCTCGTGATTTAGGTTATCCAAAAGCTCTTTAGAATTTTTAAGAATCCA
>CAJDSM010119837.1:527-11228 GCA_903981925.1 Ostrea lurida
TCACGTAGTTGATAAAAGGCTCGTCGATCGAGATCAGAGGACAAGCACAGCGGTGCGCCCTGGCATTAGTTATTGTTCACATCATTCTATATAAAGATTTCAATCTGCGAGATACTGCATACAAGTAGTAAATACCATGCAAGAGTAAAACGGGTGAGTTGTGCGGTGTGTTCTATCGAAGACGAGTTTTTCGGCTCTAAGGATACTAGTATAGGGACATGGATATGGGAGAGCTAATATAATTTTAGGCTCGTGTGAGGTACTCAGATCTGAGTTGTATTAGTTTGATCTGTTGATTGTGAGTGTGTATAGTTTTGTTGCCTATATTTATTTACCAAAGTGAATCGGTTGTATTGATTTCCTATATGCTATTTGAAGCATGTGAACAATGTATCACAGGAACCGGTATTTTAATTTATACCCCCGCAACGAAGTGTGTGTGTGTGTGTGTGTGGGGGGGGGGGTTATACACTGGACTCAGGTTGTCCGTCCGTCTGTACAGACGCAATGGTTTCCGGGCTCTAAAGTATGTTCTCTATCGATTTTGGGGTTAAAAGGTCAAAGGCCAAGCTACACTGGACATCGAAATAGCAATATGGTTTTCAGATTCTGAAGTATTATTCTCTCCACCTAGAGTGACCATATCATACATACATGGACTATACCCATGGGATGAAAATGTTCCCTTGTCAAATTTGGTCACAGGCCAAGTGCACTGTGAACATGGAAGCATTAGACTAATAAATGGTTCTTTAGGTAGGCTATAGGGGATTTATCCTTCCTCTCACTACTAATGAGTGATACCATTTATCTCAACTAATTCACATATGGACTACCCATGGGATGAAGATGTTTCCCTATTGAATTTGGGGTCAAGTGCATGGACCATGCAGCTAGCTAATATGGTTCCCCAGGCTGTAGAGGTATTATAACTTTCCCACCCAGCAGTCACCATATCATATGATATGAACTAGCCATAGGTCATAGATGTTCCTTTTATGATAATTTGGGGTGAGATATAAAGGGCAAGACATATTTCTCATTACTCCACGTTGATATTAAAGGAAAAGTAGCCATATAGATTTTCTCAGGGTGGTCAAAATCTTTGTAATGTTGAACTCAAAACACCCTTGGAGATTACGGGTAAGCGGGAAGAATATATCTTAGTGGTAGGTCATTTGCTCACAGTACCGGGTCTATAGTCTTTCGCTCTGTAATGCCAATAATAGTATGGGACTATTGGTCTATACTATTATTATGGGTCTACAATAGTGAAGTTTTCCATGTTAGATTGCATAGAACCCACTCCTTACTTCAATTATTTTACAGACAAAGATGACCAGGCTCCTTGGGCGTGAAAAATTGTAGTTTTCTTCAATCAAAAGCGGGTTGTGATCGGTTGCCTTTAAACTCGAGATGGGGCTTTCATGACCGTCTGCTACAAACGCATAAGCTTTAATCGGTTGGAACATTGACGAGAGTTGAGGGATAAATGAAGGTATAGTATTTATACGATACGGATTATACTACTCCACGGTATTTACTTTTATCCCTTAGGGCACAGGGGATAAACTCGACCGAAAGTTGTTTTACATCCAACAAAATGGATTTAGTGCAATTTTCCGGGTCGCACTTATCAGTTAAAGAGAATATTTCGGTTTCATTCACTAGCTTCAGAGTGGTTGGAACTATCCAGACAATTACCAGGGATAAAATATCTTCACTGCATAAAGAAGGGAGAGGAGAGGGGGGGAAGTAGAGGAGGGGTATTAGGGAGAGAAATCACGTAAAAAGTCTTTATCTTTCGATTTTAATATTAATCAGTATCCAAGGAGGTTTAATTCCGCTGCCTGCCCAGAATAAATTATATTTGTACGCTTCCAGCCGAAAATGTTTTTGGGCATTATCGTCCCCTGATCATGTCCCATCGCTCCAGTGTCCAGTGTACACATACATGTATCTTCTAAATCTTTCATCAAAAATTGTAATGATCACGAATGCATTCCTTATATTGTCTGCCCTCCTTCCAGGAGGAGACCTGTAATATTGGGTTTTTCTGTACCTTACTGATCTGCCTGACTTAAGTTCATGGACAATACCTCTGGTCTCAGTACACGAGAAATCTTGTGCATGCAAATCTCCTCCTAAAATCTTCTATAACTTATATGTTTTGCGAATGTCTTCTCATTCCATTTGCAGTATTTGGGGTGCATATTGTCCAGAGACAAGCCATGGCCAGATCGCAGTTCAAATTTTTCTTACAATAATGTTGAGGCGGGTGGACCTAAGAAGGATTAGGGTTTTTTAGAGAAATAGTATCATGGAATATAGAGGTTTGCTTTACTGGAGTCAAGACATATTGCGAGAGGCTTTAGTAGCAAATTGCTCACACTATTTGTTAACAATGTACCATATTGTTGGGCGGACAGGAATGCGACAGATAAATAGTTCCTGTTAAAACCTGATCATAAAACATAAGATAGGATCTACGAACAGGGGTGGACAACGTGTTAAAATCATGTAGCTTGTAAACTCTTTCTCTTCTTGTAATATAACCGAGCTAGGTTCAGATATAAGGCAATCGAACTTTGTGGCAATGCCTATAATTGGCCATTCTTAGTTAGATGTGCATATTGCTTTGGAGAAATGTGAAATTATTCTACAATACTTAACATGATTTTACAGATGTGCCAATATTATGCGAGGTACAGGAGACGGACATCCAAATTGCTGTTATTTCTTTAAAAGTTTTTATGATTAAATGGACCGTGTAAAAAAGCCTATTTTAAACATGCTCCTCTGATTTGATCACTGTAAATTATAGGAAAATAATCACCAGATCCTTGGTCGGTTAATCACCATTCGGGCTGAACATCATCTAATGATGATAAAGTATTGAACAACAATTTTCAAGTGCTTATTGCGGCAAATAAGCACACATATACCGGAAGGGTGTGAAAGTGTCTACCAACGAATTCTATCTTAATACACCCACATCTCCGCACTAAATACAGATTCTTCATTATATCACTCCTATTGGTTCCAGGTTAGAACTTTATGTGGATAGAACAACGAGATAGAATGAGCTACAAATTTATAACAAAGAGATCACCCATTTAAATTACCGCATAAATGTTACCTACGCCATGAGAGTAGGGAAATGAACCTATAAAAATAATTTTTCAAGGTCATAAGGGTTCAGAGGTCAAGCCCACTGTGGCTATTAAACTGTGCCTATACACCACACACCAACATAAACATTTAGATAAATCTACTGAAAAGAATCATCAACCTGGCCAAAACGAAAATGTTCCCGCCCATGGACCGTGAGAGCAAGGAAGCATGATTGAGGTAAACCCTTTATTGTGTTTCAAAAGGTCAAAGATCCAGGTCCACAATTGACTATTGCTAAAATCTCTCATAAACAAAAACAAGAAGAACGGCAATTTACCAGATGAACCATCAAGAGGGACTTCCACAAATGTTGCCTCCCTATAGAGCGTAGGATGAAACCCTATTGATTTCTCATGGGTAACTTTAAAAAGGTCAAAGGAATCAAAAGGTGCGAGCCTAATTGTCTAGAACATTCCCTTTACGATTGAACAAAAAGATATGTTTATTGACAATGTATGGTAAACATTAATAACAACCTTAACACTACCAAATGGTTACCGCCCCTGAATTACATGGGTCGGCGACGATTGAGGGATAAAACACACTCAATTGATCTCTCTTACAAAGTCAAGTGCAGGATCCAAAAGGTCAAGGTCACTTATTGTTGACTTAAGGTTGACTTATAAATTGTTTGTGAGGGCAGAGGGAGGGCTGCATATCCTTACGCACAACTTGCTTGTTGAACAGGTATATTTAAGTCATGTCGTATGATTGGTAAATATATGATATAATAAAAAGAGTTGTAGTGTTATCTCAGAACAAATCCAACTTTATTAATTCTGAACACTATTATGGATCATGGGTGTGTAAATCATAACACACATCACTAGTGAAGTTGTTTCATTGTGGTGGAATTATTCTTACCCTTTTCCATTGTTGCGTTAATAATGCAGTTCAGGGAGCATACTCACTGGGTTCTGTTGCCAAGATTTTTTGGAGACGCCGACTTTAAATTCTTGTTTTTACATTATAATAAGGAAGATAAAATGCACGAATATTTTAGTACAACGGATGGTCTAATGAATTAATTGTCAAAGTTGTACATCTGGTGAAGTTTGAAAAGTAACATATAGGGTTACTCCTCCGGATCGGAGCTCCTAGGAACAGGCGAGATAGAAATTGAGATCACCCACGTCGGATCAGCAGCCGGTACGAGAGTCGCGAGATGGGGAATTGGAGTGAAGGCAGAAATTTGATAGGCTATCTAAGCATCGCTCACCCAATTATCACTTTAGGCTTTACAGCATATACACCTAGGTATATGTAACCCTGAATAGCGATGCGAAGTCGTGAGCAGCTGCGATTCGTTGGTAGCAGTACAAAAATTCATTTGCCTAAAAAGTTATAATTAGGCTGGAGGTGGGGAGCCAGTGCTGAGTTAATACACACACACTTCGTAGCGCGCATGACGGATGTACGGCGAGACTTGGAAATCAGATCAGAAATTTTAACTCGAAGATTTACGCTCTCGAAAATTGATGCTATAGTGGTTGAAGCAGCGAGAACACAAAAAAGAATAGTTAACCTAGTGTAGTGACTCCTTCTCGACTATAGTGCTGTGTAAGGCAGAGCTAGGCTGGTTGAAAGGGTCAGGCAGCTGCCGGGTGGCAAAGTGTTATTCGCATCTTAAAGAGGGCATCACATGTGTAATACAGGTACCTGATGGTATATCTCGATTGAGCTAGCACGCTATGGGCTATGTAGGTACCTAGACTCTCCCATCTACACTTGCGGATTTCGTCACCACTGAAAAACTACAAAGATGATTCTTCGCCAGTCAAGGAGAGAGATTGAGCCAGTATATAGTCTCTAAACCATTGTGTGTGCTGGTTGGACGTAGCACGTGAGATTATGTAGCTTGTAACCACGGGAGGTGGGCTTGGAGTTATATGATAAGGTTCGCGCAGCGATGTATTCACATGTTCTAGTATATATAACCCTGAACGCATCTATCTCATCTCACATACACCATTGGGTCGGCCAGCTAATTATAATTATGAGAGAGAGACGAATACTTTAAGCATTTATTAGACAGGATTTCTGTTAACAGATAGAGAAAAGAATGTGATCTGTATTTTATTAATAAAGATAGGTCGAGCTAAATCGATATTAGTTTCTTACTGCGGACCAGTTTTTGCAGCTTTCACTATGAAAAATTGATAAGATGCACATACGACTGTACATTATATTTGATGGCTAAATTAGATTAATGAACCTAAGATATCAATCGGGCGTTTAGAAGACACACAATAACATCCTACAGTATTGCATTTCGTTTTTGTAAGACGTACAAAGCCATATTACAACGCCAAATCAAAGTTTAAAAGCACAATTTCACCCATTTAAAATTGTACTGTATACCGTGCGAAAGAGAAGCTATTAAATATATTATATTGGATTCTCGCAGAGTAGATATTGTATGATCAAAAATGCCGTACGTAACACTGTTTAATGATAAGAACATATATGGAACGGCTAATTGTTTTATCTGGAGGAACGTCAGCTGTTATACCGCTCTCGTTTAGTTGACCCAATAGTCAGCCCGATTGGGGGTTAACATGGGACATTGATGGTCAAATATATATACGTAATGTCAAGGGCTAAAATAGCACCAAAAGGTTAGGTAAGGAAATACCAGCTCCTCTAGAGTGGCACCTCGCTAGAGAACAAGAGAGTCTCGCACACGCAATAACTCAGGACACAAACGCTAATCCATAATCTCGGAAGCGCGCCCGTGAATGCATGATCTGTGGTGAGCAGAACGATAATACCACAGAGAGTTAAGTGACGTTGCTGGTACCGTAGCATACTTGTCCTCAGTCGCAACCAAGTGGTACCCAGGGTATATAGCGTGTCAACATTTTGAGTGTAAAAATACATAGAGGTACTGTAGGTATGAAGACGCCGGTTTAAAGAGGTGGTATAGTCGCTTCTGAGGCGTTCTGTTGGAAAATCATTATGAGCCTTCAGAATGACGAGGTTACGCATTATGAGCCACGAGACAGTGCTAAAATTTATTGTATGAGAGATATCGAGCTCGAATTGAGAATTAAAATTGACCTCTCTTCGAAAGGTGGGAGTAATGTTGCGTTTTATTAGACACTTTTAACGTAGGTGGATGCCAGATTAGCATCACTCACTGATATGACGGACAGAAGAGGGGTGAGATTAAAGTGGTAGCGATTTTTAACAATTGGTGAGAGTTAAAAGGCGACGTGCAATAAAGACACACAGTGTGTCAGGTCTTCCGTATCAGCAGGGCGATTAAAACTCCAGAGGTATAACGTAGTTCTATTAAGTTCAGGTGTTCATATATCAGCACCCCTCACAGCTTAATATACTCGAATTAATCTGTTAAAACTTTACAAATGTGTGAAGGCCGTAAGCAAAGATACACGCGGTAAGTGTATGTAGTGAATTGGGCACTCGCGTGTTTTTGAGGAACTGTTGATTCCAATTGGAAAAATAGAAAATACACTTTTAAGGGTGTTTTTGACTGATATGTAAAATTTTAAGCTCTAGGATAGATATTCGACCTAAAGTAGATCTGAGTTCTTGAAGTGAAACTCGCTATCCGCCATTCCATACAGGGACAGCGCGTGATGAAGGAAGCATGGTTTTAAGGGATTATTTGTATTCGCCGGAAGCTATTCGGAAATGACATGTTATAAGAAGTTTTTTAGTGCGAGAATCAAGTATGTAATCGGTCAATGGCACACCCGTAGGGCACTACCCGACATTGTGTGGCTTTTCTGAGACCTTGGACTCACGAGTGCGAGGTGGGAGACGCGCATTAGCGCTGGCTAAGGCTGAACACGAGGCTTAGCTACACCAAACCAGAGAGTGTTGGTGAAGTTACGATCTAGTTATATCCGATGACGAGACCGTAGGCGCTGACCATAAAAGTATTAGCAACTGTATGAAATGTGACACACGTGGCCTAGCTGGGCGGGGATCGGTTCGTGTTCTATGAGTTCGATGTGTACTAAATTCTTTATATTAAAGTATATAAGCTCTGCACTGTCGTGTGTCACATGGAAAAAAATTTGAAAACAGTTTATAAGCGTACACGTGCGCATATGTCAATAAATAGAAGCTAGCTCGCTAAGAGAGATGAATCTATAGTCTCAGAAGTGATTTGATAGCAACTAGGGAGCGTTAGGCCTGAGACACACAAGAGGGAGAGCCACATAGCATGCATATAAATATGATAATGTCTTATGATTGCTAGTAGGTGCACACGGCATAGGTAGCAAGTGTATGTTGTTATAAGAGCAGAATAATATAGCATTGATTAGCCTGCTAAAATAGTATATGCATCAATTTCGCGAGTAATTATCGTCGCGAAGAGTAAGATGTGTAGGCATATTGAGCCAGTCATTACACATATTTTCTAGGAAGAACCTATCTCGGATAAACTGAGGGTGATCGCGTCTATGACCCAGACCTTTCCAGGTTTTGGGCCCGGTAGATGTGAAGACAAGCACTCAAAGGCATCCATGCCTAGGAACAAGAAGGGTCGGAAGAGATATTAGACGCAGTGCTTATGATAGAAAAAACTACAAGATTAGTTGGCATGTGCTGCATAGTGCTGAGCAATTTTGCGTTGATATCCCGGTGAAAGCAATTCACGGGTAGCCAGGATCATCGTACAACGAGGCTCTAGAACCACCCATCCTTCCGCTCGCTCCCCGCAAGCAAGCACACAATCTTGCTTTTTGTATTCCTGCGCCCAGCGGATATGGAGTTCGAGTGTTCCGCCCCACCCAGTATGCGAGTACGCCAGTTAGTGCCGATTACTCGGGGTGAGGCGTCTGAGCGGGTCTGGTTTGCCTCCTGGGCCCTTACTCGGCCCTGCTAGCTCTGTTCCTTGGTTCTTTCCGCGATCCATTACAGGGGTCGCTGCCTTCACTCTGGAGGGGCGTGTGCCACACACTATACCTCCAACTACTTTGGATATTGGTGAGTAGGGATAGTAGATTTATTGCAGTTCTGTTCCTACAGATCCATGCTTACCTCGAGAGACGGTCGAGGATGTGACATATAGGGAGCAGTGGGATCTTTTCGGGCCCCTTAAGACATTTCAACTTTCAGTGATCACAATGGTGTGTGTGTACACAGTAACGTGCTATATCCCGAACCACCGGTATCGATTAGCGTGTCATTATTGAGATGTCTTTATGCTTGCTCCTGAAGAATCTCGAAATGCTCCCGCATGGCCCTGGTTCACTCATGTGAACGTCCAGTGTGCTTGGTATTTCCCACTGTGTGTGTGCGAGCGCATGTTGAGGTTCTCGGTTTCCAGTGGCGGGGCCCGTATTTACCCATTTGTCGCTCGGGCTGCAGTAGGGTATTAGAGCGCGCATGGTCTGTTTTCGGGTTGCGGCAAAGTACCTTTGTGGGTACGGGTCCCCGGTTCCACCCACCTTGCGCCTCGCTGCTGATCCCTGCATTGCTGCTTTATCGCTCCCGATTTTTCACCCCTTATTATCTTTATACTACTGGTTCTTCGTCCTTTTGCTGCCTTTCTCCATCCAATCTACACGACTACACTTTACTTCCATCCTTCTTTTTCCTCGCCTTACCCCACTGGCCATCTCGGACTTCTGAACTCCCGTTTTACCGGCCACAGGGATCCATTCCATATACTCCCCGTTATAAGTCTATCATCCTAACCACTACATCAGCATTTTATTTTCCAGTACTGCTGTTCTTCCGTACTCATCTGTATTTTCACGCCCAATTCCTCTTTCGGCATTTGTTTTCTACCTTTCTCCCACGGCCTACGCTCCCTGCTACTAGCCCCAGCCAGTCTCTAATTGCTTTTAAGTCTCTACAGCGTATTTACAACACTGTTAAATCTTTCAAAATATATCAGAATATGATTCTTATATCAAAAGAAGATACTTTCAATCTCAACACAATTGTCAAGAATTTTTAATGAAACCATATGCTACTTTAATGTTCAGTGAGCTTGACCTTTGACTTTCCTAATTCAAATAAAGAAATCTTCGTCTATGAGTGTATACTATGTATGATATAAGTGACCTGGTAGAAGGATAATGCTTGGAACCCGGAAACATATTGCTATTTGATGTCAGTGCATGAACCTTGCCTTTTGACCCCAAATTCAATAGGAACACTTGTCCGATGGGATAGGTGATCATATCTCTTGTGAATAGAAATAATGTAAATGATATAGGGGGTAACGAGGATGTGAGAAGAACACAATTGATAGGATAGATTGATGAACGGGATATTGTGTGAGAGTGACAAAAGAGCATAAGGCGATAAGAGCAGTTAGTGCGAAAGAGATGGGCTTCAACAAGCTGGAGTTGCCTGCAGCAGAAAGCGTCCTAGTAGAAATAGCTAAATTATATTAAGATAACGACGGTTACTTCAACAACCCTTCCCACCCATGACGGACTGACGTATTATAATGAAAAAGAAATGTGGCTGAGAGATCGCTTTGGCCGCAAACAGAGCACCCTCTGCCTTTTCCTCGCGCCCACGTCTACATGACCGTCAACTTTATTGTAACGTCACATTCTGAAAATTAATGTCCGTCTTACGAAACAAACACGTCTGGCCATGTATTGCTGGGCCTCATTAATGAAGTTCTAACGCCCTGCAGACACGACCAGGTAATCTGACTTGTCCGGCCTAATTGCCTGTTTCTCATTTCTTCTGAACGAATCTCAGCTAATCATCAAAATATCAAGGGCTTCTATACTTAACCCTTCAGATACCAAACAACCAATCCCTATCGGTATTAACACATAAACCTCTACTTTATATATTATGTAGGCAACACAGGCTGGGTGAGCGAATAAGACACGGACATTGCCAACTTTAGCCTCAACATCAAAATCGTCACTCGTAACTTTATTCTCAATGATTCCCTCGAATATTCAAATGATCAACGAAACGATCACAGATAACAGACCAGGTCTCTAACTGTTTGAACCGTCGTCTACCAAGAATGCAAATTAGGCTATATAGAGGGGATGAACCGGTGCCAATGGGGCTTTCTATACACCTAGGCAAATGAATGCCCGGGTGTCCGGTCTGCCCACTATTGATATTATGAGATTGATCACTGTTCTTTGATCTTCTGTACACTTTATCCAATCCTCTCTGGGAAATGGGGTTAACCAGTAGCTCTGGAACTCTCGCGCAAGAGTCCGGGGTTAATTCCGTAGATAACAATACAATCTTCCCCCATAGCTTCGGCCGCGACTATGCATACAACATCGTTAGCTCACTAAGCTGTAACTTGTCAACCCATTCGTGGTCGTCTCGATATCAACATGTACCTCATAACATTTTATAAACATTCAACCATATCGTATGAGATGAACTACCAGTTTCTCACTATCGCTCTATAATAAACAAGTCAAATCAAACTGCATCCTAACATTCATGCAAGTAACGACTTAGGATTGTGGAAGATAGTCCCATAGTCTTGTTTTGATTCTCTTCTGCTACACGACGCTATGGTATACCTGATACGGCCTGAAATCCTTC
>CAJDSM010119924.1:0-19609 GCA_903981925.1 Ostrea lurida
TTATCTGTTTATTTTTATAAGCCCATGCTACACTATATCGAAGCAATAAAATGATTTTATTTGGGGATAAAGGTAAACTTGTAAAGAAAACAACAGATGTTAACTGTATTAATTTTATACGATTCTAAGTACGATGATTGTATTTTTAACTGCTTTATCCTTGTTGGATGAAATACCATTGTGGGTAAAGAAAGTGTTTAGTTTTGTTAACCCAAATAGTTTATTAAAAAACTTTTCTTTTAAGAAAATTTGAGCCGTCAATATACGTGACAATCGACCAATAGTCAGATGTATGAGTCAGCTGTAAAGAGGCTGGGTTTAAGACACATCTGAAAGCATTCGCTCGAATAAGCGGTTGGAATCGGATTACACAAATTTGGTAAAAAGGGGATTGGGTAAATACACGGATGGAAAACCGAATCATGACTTCGATGAATATTTTATTCAGCCTGTATATTTCTTTGTCGTCAATATAAAAATTTATGTTCTAGTACGGTCCACGGATTTGGTTATGTTTGAGATTTGGCATATATCGATCGCTGTCCTCTGGTCGAATGTTTTTGTTAGTTATCTTACATTGTACTTTACTAGTATGTGGATTGCACTACCGTTATATTGTATTTTATTCATGAAATAGGGTCAAGTCTCAACTTCGTTATGTTTACTTCTTTCCGTCTAAACTAGCTTTCACTCTGCTATCCTCAGAAAATATTTTTCCATTTTCTTAATAGGCTTATCAATTGTTTAGATTTTATCTTATCAAGTCAGTCTCGTGAATGACAGTCTAGTATATCAGGAGGTGTGTTCGGGAACCCAGTAACCTCAGTCGGAGTATAATTGAATACCTTGTCATTCTAGATGTTTTAAAAGCGTAAGAGTTAATTATTCAAAACCATTGTCTATGTATCAATAAAAAATCAGAGAATCATTGGAAAAATATGATCAACAAATTTTTTTTAAGTGAAAATTTACAATAGATTTTGTCCCTAACCAACATTTGTACGGGGTTTTTAAATTTTTTCATTAATATGTAGTTCTTGACGCTTTAAGAATATTTCTACTACTGGAATACATGCAGACAATCGATGTGGTAGGCGTGTCAATTCGCCATAATCTGGATGATAGTATATTTATTCCGTATTAATATTTTTTGTTTTTATAAGTTGAGCTATTCACTATCCGCGCCCAAGACTGCCCTGCAGCAGATTTTCTCTACCGGACGTTAGAGCCGGAACTTAACATTTCATTAGTTGAAGGCTATACATTCTTTATAGTCTAGCAATGGTTGACTGGACACCATGTTTTGATGAAGTGGGGGAAAAGGTTACTTATTTTGGTGGCTTTTGAGATTGCATGTGAGGATTATCTTTTTTGCCATCTGTGGTTACCTGTCCCAGAATTGTCACCTGTAATTACGCAAGATTAGTTCTGTTGATTCATATCACTCGCTATTGATACTTGTTCTCTTACACACGTGATTTTAGTTATGTTTGCCCTTTGTTAATTTGTTTTATGAGGGTGCAGGTGTTTGGTGCCAAGTGTTTTGTGTTTACTAACTATGCATTCAGAGTATGTCATTTTTCGAAGCCTTGGGTCTATCCTTGTCGTTTAATGGTATCTTTGGACTGGTTACACACGTAGGTTAGCTTCTAGTTTTTTTTTGCGCGACGTTAAGGGTTTTTCGACGCTTGGGATCATAGTTTTCGCTTTTATTTACCGGGGGTTTTTTTCTCCTTGAGGAGATTGTATTTATGGATAGGCTAGTTGCGAGGTTTTGTATGTTTTACCTATTTTACGCATTATCCTCATTTATTCTACAGATACTGTGCATAGATGTAATTTTGTATAGGATAGATATTTTTAGAGAGCGGTTGGAATCATATATTTGAGATCCCTGTCATTTAGTTTTGTTTTTGATGTTTGAGAGGATGGTTATCTATTTATTTTTATTGTTTTATGGTCGGGGACTTTTTTCAGTTTATTCTGTTGGAGTTGGATATTTACTTTATAATGTGTGGTGCGTTCATTTGACCGAATCACTTTGTGGTTCAGTGGTCATATTTATCTCCTGCACTTCATGATTTATGGAATATCCGCCCTGTGAATGCCCAGGCATTTGGCCATTTGTTTCTCATATTAGGCATATACTCCATAAGTGTTTATCATACTTTCATCTACTTTGAGATCATTCCCTCACCTCGCGTGATTCTTAGTCAGGATTGTCATCCCATCGGCTTTTTTCATGATACCTCATTTTATTATCAGTGTTCTTTTCTATGGTTATTTGCACTTTTGCTTTCGGCTGCTTGGTGCACTAAGCGGATCATGCTTTTCTTTTCTATTATTTTAGAGCCCCTAGCTGACATATTCATCATATTGTAGGGGATATACCCACTTACTCTCATCTCAGGACTGCCATTTCCTATTTTTCATTGGCTACTGGTACTTTTTGTATGATGCTCTGCGCTCCTGATGGACCCAAGGATGTATGGTTCTAGAGTTTCTTGCGCTTTATCGGAGAACTCTGCTTAGACTAGGGGGTTGAGGGGACGATTACACCTGCGTACCAGTTAGGAGCGTTTGAGCGAGTGTGTATTGAGCAGAATGACTCTATGCCACACTGTTAATCAGGTTTTGCTTGCATATTACAGTTCACTCTCTTCATTCAGAGCTATGATTAGGGTTTGCAACACCTAATTAAAATATTGCCACTTTAAATGGTTATTCTCCTTCATATTGATGAGCACTGCGCATACTGAGAGCAAATTAGAACTTTCTTTTATCGCCAATTCCCGTAACAGGCTACACTAGGGGCCGTCGGTAGAGTGTATCGACTATTCTCTCCCTTTGTCGTTCCTTTATGGCCTAAACACTGTAACCCTTATCAGAGCAAAGGGAATCATACAAAACATGGATGTCCCTTTAAACTTTGGTTGTGGCGGTGGGGGAATACAATCTCCGCCTCAACTTATGGCGTGGTATGTATTCACATTTAAAATTATATATTCTGGCGACAGATGACTTCTACGATAAGATCTTAGGTTTGTCATCACAAGGTTGGAGTAAAGCATGGCAGTTCTTTCTGGGGTAGGCTGGTAAGCTTCAGAATATATAATAAATGTGAAATAAATAACAGCTGCTGAGGAGAAGTATCCCCCACGCCAATCCAATAAAGACATACAATGTTTTGGTATATACACCTATGCCTGATAAGGTTTAGCAATGTATAGGCATAAACGAAACTAAAGAGGGGAGATAGTCCAGAGCCCCCAGTGGGTCTGAAGTTCAGAGGATTTAGCAATTTTTATTTTTAAATATGGAGGTGCACCGTACACTCATGGATCCCCCACACGTTGGTGAATGGCTTGTAATGTACTTGGAAGCCTTCATATTTGAAACTAATTACAAAAACCAAATGAAAATAACCATGATAACCTAGAACAATTATATATTTTTTCACGTCTAACAATCTTGAATACTTCAAACGCCAAATTCGGACTGTGAACCTCGGAACTCGTGGGCTTCCGAAACTGATGATACGCTTCGTAACTCGTGACCGTGACCGAAATTGAACATTTGGACAGTAGAATACACAAACTTTTCCCCACTCATAATTCCATGTACTTAAGATAGCTTTATGGTGTTTGAATGAATCGTGGATTTTAAAATATGAGATTGCGTTGAAGCGCATTTGCAGTTCTCAGTTAGAATTTAAAGTCAAAATAATAAATGAAAATAAAACCCTTCATAATGTTTGGTAATTTAAATTTTCACTTAAAATTATCATTTTCCATAGTTTCTGATTTTTTATTGAATACATAAATGTTTTTGAAATACTTTTTAAAAAGAATGACAATATTCAATATACCCGAGACTGAGTTACCGTCCCTTATTATGACGTCATCAGAGACACTGTGAGTAAATCTAACAATGATAAGGCCTATAAGAAAATGGAGATATTTTCTGGAGTAGCGAGTGAAAGTGACGGAGAAATAAACGGAAGTTTGACTTTGACATTATGTAAGAAGATACATAACGGATGATCCGCATACAAATACATTGGTAAGTAAGCGACAAAAACTTCGAACAATAAATAGAGACAGCTGATCGTATAATGCAAACTTCAACTTCCAAATCTCGGCCGTCTGAAATATTTTTGCGGCGATATTTCTCGCAGATGTCGGTTTTTCCCTGTTATCCCGTCCCTTTTGTCAATTTGTGTAAATTCGATTCACCGCTTCCTGCATGCTTTACAGAATTGTACCGCGGTGGTACCGTGTATGACGGCCAAATTCTTAAAAGTAAAAATTTTATTAAAAACTTCTGGAACTACTAACGACCAAATGTAATTTTATCCACTCACAGAATAAAAAAGTAATAAACTTCTACTTAGAATTCTGTAATATACGTTAATTGTTGTTCTTACAATTGCTTTCCCCAATAAATCATATTTTTGTAGATATATGTAAGCCGTGGGCTAAAAAATAGAGGGGCGGGGGTTTACAAAAATTATTCAAAAAAGAATGTGCTAAAAAAAGTGGGGGAAGGAGCAAAACAAACTTTCTAAAACTGGCTAAAAAATAAGGGGAGGAGTCACCAAACGTTCACTAAAGCTGGGCTAAAATAATACTGAGGAATGGGCACAAACGGTTCATTAAAGCCTGGACTAAAATAGGGGGGGGGGGCACTTAAGAAAATTGCAATGTAATAAGAGATAGGAATTAAGATAGGTGGAGGGGGATACGCCTAATACAGCGATTGTAGCAAAATACGGTGACTATTCGAACTAGTTCTAAATCCCGAAAAGTCCATAAAAACAGAACTCTTCAGTCAAAGTCCGATAGTTCTGATGAATAGAGTCAATGATGTTGGAGAAGGCTGTAAGAGTTTTTTCTAACCTTTACTCGGCCATTTCCGTCATTGAGCAGTGCTTAAATAATAATTTGAAATTCATTCAAACCTGAAATATGATTATATTTAAATGTCAGATGTGTGGATTAGTCGGAGTATAGTCAAAAATAGCTAAACCCTAACCTCGGGCTCAAAAATCTATACGGATGTTGGGAATATACTTATTTACATGTAATAGAAATAATACTTGTCTCTGAGAACCTGTCATAGTAGAATTTAAGTATTTTTAAGCATGATTTCCATATGAATATTATGTACTTCTGGGTTTTGAAGTGGGTTGTGTGCCCCCCTCTTCAAAAGGGGTGAGGGGGGCACGTGTCCCCTGTCCTTACGCATCCGTTTGAACTATGGTATTCTATTTCACGTGCATAGTACATGTATCATACGTGAGGAGGACAATATATCTTAAACTAGCTATCTTTTTGATATCATTTCTCATGTCAGAGGAAATAAAAAAAATATATAAGAAAACTTACATTTATAAAAAAAATAAAACTTGGGCTGTTGCATCTTATAAAAAAACCCTTGCCATGACCAAAAGTACATATAAAATTTCTTTATTCACTCAACCCTCCCCCTCATCTCACTCTTCTTCTTTTTTCGCAATTCCCTCCTCTATAATCCCAAGATTATAAAAATGAATTGAAACTTATACCTAAACTGTTTTTCCACCCAAACGCCGACCACCCTCATTTTAAAGTCGTCTCTGCATAGCCAGTTCTGTCTTCAAGTGAGCTACTTATTCAGATATTAAGTGGGGGGTGGGGGACTCCTATACTTTGGTACTATCACAGACTTCCCGCTGGTTGGGGTCACCTTTTTGACAACTTGAATATTATCATGGGGTTGCAATTTCATCAAATTGTTATATCTAAGGTAAACAATTAACTGTCATTAACATCAATAAGTGGCAACGTTTTATCCGCTGGAATTCATCCCTCTAAGATATTTTGTAGGGGAGATTCATGAAATGACTCTACACAATGTATAATAACATTTCCCTTTCCCACGGAATTTAACTATACAACTCCGGGTGTGTGCACTTTACAAATGTTACTGCAAGGCACCAAACTTATACTATAAACCCCACACAACTTTGGTATATATAAATATATACGAATTGGATCAGAACACAAAGGAAATTATATGACATGGGTATCGTTTTTTAAAATATTGAATGCATATGATGGGGGGTTTTATTTTGAAAAGTTCCCAGCGGGACGTCTTGTATCCATTAAATGAGGTTGTGACGGGGGGGGGGTGTAGATAAGAGTGGACTTTATGAAAGGGTAACAATATGTATTATTCTTTTTCATTGGGTTGAGGGGTATGGAAATGTCTGGCGACAGATTTTACTGAGCTCGGCAAAGTTCAAACACCGTCTGAATTTTCGATCGAAGGACAAATTCTTTCTAATGTGGAGTTGCCTGTACACTGGAAGGGTGAGTGGGGGGTATACATGCTCAATCGCCTGGTCCTGGACCTGTAATTGCGATATGAGAACGAAACGACATTTCAAGTCGCGTGTTAATAGAAACCATCCGTCTTGCTACTCTTGCTTTTCTTAGTCCCAGTCTCTTCGCGATTACTCTGATGAGACGTCAAATTGCAAAGGGAAGTCTAAACTGGCGGTAATATCGATTTGCCGCCGCATTTTTTTCAGTGTGGTATTTTTTCAACAACATTAAGTGGCTAATGGCTAGAAAAGAGTACGTTTTTCGATTTCAGGATTTTATTTTTGAATTTAGCATTGGCGAAGTGGTGTTAATCGAAGGAAAATTCGGAAAGCTTCAAGAAATCCATATGCACTTTGAACCTTTATAGTATGTCACCTGAAGCACGAATTACATGCAATGAAAAATGCGAAATTTTGTTAAAACATCGAATGCATGCGGTAACTTTATTTAACAACAACTTGACATTGAGTGTCACGCTACGTAGCGTTTTTGTCTCCCAGATTTCCGTTCACAACATGAATGTCCGTGGAATACTCATGTCGTTTTTGCTCATCTTTAATTGTTAACAGGATAAGAACCTTCGGTCGAAATAGAAGAAAAGACATTGTAAACAAAGCAAAATCAAGAGAGTTTAGTGATCTGCATCCAGCTAAAATCAATGGTTTTGAACTTAGCTTGCAGTTGTTTTGTAAAAAGCTTTTTATGATTTTGGAGAGGGTTGACTTCATCTAAATGATATCGTCAATGGAAAAAAAAAAAAGAAAAAAAAAATAAATAATAATAAATTATACTACCGTCTTTTCTGTAGAATAGTAGATAATGACTCTAAGACTATGTAATCTTTTAAAACAAATAATGTTGAATCGGGATCAACAATATTAGATTATTATTTAATAATTATATATATATATATCTATTGTTTACTTGTTCGATCATATGCATGTATAGCGGCGATGTAATCTACACATTCCAAACAAACATTTCCTTTTTATAATCATGTGTGGTTTATATGATGAATCAAATTTTTTAATGCAGGGCGTTAAATTAACGCTGTTCTGTTGATGTTTTGAAAGAAAAGGCATGGAAAGTTAAACAAAATAACTCGTTCAAATGAACGTGCCGCGATATAATTTTAACAGCATTTTAAAACTGCTGCTGTGATGTTTTTTATATCAAACTTTGACATTCTTTATTTCAAAAACGAAAACGAGCTCGACTACCCCATATTTTTTTTGGCATTAATATTGTTTTCAAATTGTTTTTGTTTCGTATTGATATGAATAAAATCAAGAACAGTACCAAATTACAAGTCAGTTACCGTTATTTTCTATATAATTCAACGGAAAGCGGTCTCGCTGCTGTTAAAAAACAATGGTATGTTTACAACGTAATTACTAAAAAACGGTGCTGTGTATCGAAAAATAATTTTTACACAGTAGTATATACATTGTCAAGATACCTCTGTCAAATTTTGAGGAGGGGTTTTCGAGAAGATTCGTAAACCCGCAACCTACGTTAAACTTGACCACATGACCATTAAGTTTTATGGGGTGGATCTAGAAGTTAAAACGCGTATACATACATGATAGTTTTTATTATGATTAGATATACAAATATACATAGAATTAATTAAAATAAAAACGCATTACCACAGTACATGTATATTATAATTCAACAACTTTCCTTAAGTCTTAAGTCTGTTCAAATCAATAGCACAGAACATGTTCTGAATATATTAATAATAATCTTGCTCTGACACTGTGAATTTCGTTCATTGTTTACAGCCACCCCCTCCCCCTTTTTTTGCAGATATAATTGGTGGACTATTTTCTGTCCCATGTTATTCTTATGAATATCGTGTTTATTACTAGTTTATATGCCATTGTGAACCCAGAACTGGTTAAATTTTTTCTTTTGAAGAGATACGTTTAATTAAGTTAGTTAAAAATGTCAAGGTCAGATATTGCCAGAATCATAATTGTATGATGTGGCGTAACCGTATATATTAATTTTACATTTACCAACATTCGGAAAAGTCCCAGAATTGGATGTGGTTGGGGATGGTATTGATTCATGTGGGGCATGTCTAATTATGTTCATAAATATATGATTACATGTAGTTATGCTATTTATTTTTTTGTTCAGGAGTAAGTAGACAGCAAGAAAGTTGATACAGTCAAGTAGTCACTGAAAGGAAATTGGATTAACCTTGTTTACTTTGTTTCGACGAAGGGCTCACGGCGGGTGTGACCGGTCAGCAGAGGATGCTTACTCATCCATGGCACCTGATCCGGCCTTCGCTTTAGTCGAAGGTCCGTGTTGCCCTACACTAGATTTTGTATGTGTTTTTTTGGACTATGATTACGTTTGATACTTTGTTACTTCGCCATTTTATATTAAAGCAACTCACAATATATTTCCCTCCAACAGCCTCTACCAGTAAAAGAACGTGTGTGTGTGACAATAATGCTGGTAAATCAAAGTTTTATATTCATTACTACCTTATAAATTTTGTATATATAAGTAAAGGCAAAGATAACGAACAGTGATCAATCTCGTAAGTCCTAAATAGAACACAAAAACAAGAGTTGGGCAATCACGGACCCCTGGACACACCAGAGGTGGGACCAGGTGCCTAGGAGGAGTAAGCATCCCCTGTTGACCGGTCACACCCGCCGTGAGCCCATAGTCTTGATCAGGTAAACGGAACAGTCCGTAGTAAAATCAGTGTGTGAACAACGGCTTGTTTATGGCTATGAAACACATCAGACACCATTTGACTCAATGATAGGTAAAGGATCTGGTATTTCATGTATATGCATATACATAAGTATGAAAATGTATTGTGTTTTATGTATACACGCAAGAATGTTACTGTGTTTTCATTTATTCATATTTTGTTTTTGGCATCTAGAATTATAATGAAAATTTCATCTACATTTCTCTAATATGAAAAAGAAAAGAAATACAGCTGTTGCAGTAAGATTGTACAAAGGTAGTGATTGTTTCTCTTTTCATTTCAGGTACAGTACTAGTGCAAGCTGAAAAAAAACAACTATGTAATCTGAGATGGTACTAAATGCTTGACTCAATCTGAAATAAATTGTTGGTTTTTTTAGGAGAGGTACTTCAAAATCACATTTATAACAAAAAGTTGGTAAATACTAGTATTGATGGAAATGGGAATGTAAATTAACATTGAGCTTACAAGAAATCGTGTGAACAAAATACACGTTTGAAAAAGGTGAAGATAATAAGAAAAACATTTTTGAACAATACAAACGATTATTATGAAGCGAAACAAACATATGTTAAACATATGATGAGCATATGATAATCATAGGTTTAAAACGTATGTTAAACATATGTTTGAAATCATAAATGGCGACATAATTTCTGATATTATTGAATTTCTGTAGAAGATACGTCAGACGTTGGACAAATTCTGAGGGAGAGATCTTGACTTTGTCTGAATGGATCATAGTATTTTGAAATTATATAAAATCCCGTATTAACCATTTAGCGGAGAAAATGGTACTATTTACCCTTCTGTCTTAATGAAACCGAAGTGGTAAATGAGTGAATAGACTAATATCAAACTTTGTACTGGTTCCAGCTGATAAAGCAAGTAACAACATTGTCTTTGTTTGTAAAAGTCACTATTATATTTTGTCTTTTAATGACCTAGGGTTTAACTTCTACAATCTGGGAATCCTACTTATACTCCTAGCAATCTGACTAAGATGAAATCTTCCAAAATCACCTTTCTGTTTGAAATACTTCACATATTACGATCAGGATCAATTTGAATTACCTACCTTACTGGATTCCAAATTGCATAAGAAATCCTTACAAACAAAGATAATCGCTGGTTCCAGTAAGTGCTCTACAAGCCTCTCCTTCATACTAACAAAACTACTAACAGCTGTTAAAGAGTCACTTCAGAGATACTGTTCACTACATATTCCAGAAGTGGTGTCAATTCAGATGTGGATTCTCAAAAACTCTAAAGGAGCTTATAGAAAATCAACGTCAAGATATTTTCTAAGGTTACTGCATCAACGTATGATTTCTCACCAATTTCTACACAATTCTCACGATAAATTAAAATCTAGGTTTTTTAAATAATGATAATTGCTTTTGAACAAAACGGCACCCAATACAAGTTTCTGGTCATTGGAAACAAATACATATTTGTCAGAAACCACTCTGATTGCCTACAAGTACTCTGAAGAAATATTAAGGCATGCTTGGGTTCTTATTAGATAATATTTATTAGTCTTTGAGACCATGTCTTCCAACAATCTGTTGGTATTCCTATGGCACTATTGCGCCCCCTTATTGGCAGACTATTTTTATATTTCATAACGAAGCAGAATTGTTCAGAAACTGTTACGGGATAAAAAAAAAAAAACTTGCCGTGTCCTTCAACCTTACTTATAGATATAACATGTCTTATCAATTAACAATCATAATTTTCACAATTATGTCAATGATTTATATCCTGATGACTTGAATAAAGACACCAACAGAATTTGACAGATGTGCTTCATATTTGGATATTTTACTAAATATTGACTCTAATGGCAGACTGACAACTACATTAGATGATAAACGTGATGACTTTGACTTTGCAATTGTCAACTTTCCTATTTGGTGTAGTAATGTACCACTATCACTGCTTATGGGTGTATGTCTCTCAGTTGATTCGATAGGCAAGGGCATCCATGCGTTGATGATTTTTTAAGCAAGGCCACTACTAACCAAAAGTTGAGTTGCAGGGTTATAACAAATCTCGTTAAAAGTCATCATTTAGCAAATTCTACGGTCGCTATAATGACCTTGTTTGCGATTACAAATTATCAACTAAGTCATATGTTGACTGATTTGTTATAACCCTTTGTTAGAACTGTCATTTTCATACTAGATTTGACGACAGGTAACCCCGTTTACTGTGTTTCGACTACAGCCTCACGGCGGGTGTGACCGTCAGAGCAGAGGATGCTTACTCTTCCATGGCACCTGATACTGCCTTCGCTTTGTCGAAGGTCCGTGTTGCCCCACACTCGATTTGTAATGTGTTTTTTGGATTATGATTACGTTTATACTTGTTACTTCGCCATTTTTATTGTTAACATTGTTGAGCATATGATAAACATATGTTTGAAACATATGTTCACCTTGAGTGCGTCGTTTTATATGTTAAATATCTTTTTCCGAACATATGTTTAGCATATCGCAAAAGATTTGTTACAGTTCATATGATATGCATATAGGTATTTTGATTTTATTTACATTAATGTCCAATCATGTGTATGTATCTATGCTTAGTATAGTGTATGTTTATCGATTTGTTCTATCCGTACCTTTTTTCTCTCTCCTTTTTGATTCATTTATTTACCTTATGCATTTGTGTGACTTTTGGGGGGGGTTGTCTTTTTTTCTCTTGATTTCTCTACCACCTCCACCCCATTCTTCCTTTCCATTTTCTGTTGCTTTTTATCATGCATATGAAGTCTCATACCTTATATATCATCATTGTACTTTATGTGATATATTATCGTTTTAATCATATATTGAGATATTATTATCATTATCAGTTATATATTATCTTTGTGGACATACTTTGTACCTTTAAGGAGAAGGCTTACATAGGCATGCCCTGCTGCCGAATCCTATTATGTTCTTGCATAATAAAATAATATTTAAATTAATATGTTTAACATATATTAAACATACGTTTCGATTTTACCCGTGTAAGGTGTTTATAAATATATATCTGGTCACCGAAAGGTGGATGTTGTGTATATGTAGTCATCAAAGCAAATACTAAACTCAGGTTTATTAAAAAGTAACTTACTTTTCTGAGAGAACACTTTTCGAACAGCTGCAATTTCATCAAAAATGGCTTTACTTTCGTCATCTTCTTCCACATCTGGTCTTTCTGCATTCAGAACATACACTATACAATGCATTGCGTCTTTCAAAGTAGCATTTTCTCTAAAGACGTCTTTATTTTTTTTCATGACCGATGCTTCTGTGATCTGAAATATATTGATGTTATGACGATGATAACAAATTGATCTTGTTCAAAAGTAATAATATATGATGTATCATTTATTTTTGTGAAAGATTTAAATAGCCAAAATCTCTGTGCTATGGCTTGTATTCAATCAAGACTGAAGAGTTATTTTCAAGAGAACGAAGAAATACGATTTACCAAAGATTTTTACCATATGTTTAATTTTATATTGCTGCCTTTCTTGTGTTTTTTTTACGTTTCATGTTTATTCTGTCAAACTCTGTTTTCTTTTTCTATCTTGATTCTGTTAGATGGCATTTCGTTTTATGTAAAGGCAAAGATAACGAACGGTGCTCAATCTCGAAAGTCACAAATATAATACAAAAACAAGAGTTGACTGAATGCTATTTTATCTTTAGCATCTCTAAGTCAAAGACAGGCTATTTTTAGCGTACATGATTCAAAGGCTCAAGTGAGCGTTTCTGAGCTATCCAATCTAATTTAAATTAGATCCTTTGATCCGCTCACGTATATCGCTACACAAGGATCTAACGAAATCGCTTACGGAGGTCATATCTATTGACATTTTAACCAAACATATTTAGCATTGGGTTTATACAATCAGAAAGCTCTTGGTATTCGCATTTGGTAAAACAAAGTTCGGAAAAACAACCAACATGGCGACATATTTTGAGCACGCCATCGAGAAAGTGTTGGAAGATTTTAAGCTTCAGTCTTTTATAGAGGAACAGGAAGATGTGTTATTAGCTGTGTTAAATAATAAAGACTGTATGACAGTCTTGCCAATTGGGTGTGGAAAGTCGTTAGCATACAAAAAGGCGAAGTTAACACTGTGTCAAACGTAATCATAATCCAAAAAACATATACAAAATCGAGTGTAGGGCAACACGGACCTCCGACAAAAGCGAAGGTAGGATCAGGTGCCATGGAGGAGTAAGCATCCTCTGCTGACCGGTCACACCCGCCGTGAGCCCTTAGTCGAAATAAAGTAAACGGGATTACCCGTAGTCAAATCTAGTAGGATGCTGATACTTATGAGAAGACAGCTACAGAATGGCAGTTCTTTGGCCCCTAGAATAGTACCGATACTGGGAAGATCATAGTGTGTCCACACATAGTTGCACTAATGCAAGATCAAGTGGACAGACTGAACTATATTTCAAAAATGAAAAGCTGTTTGCAAGGATATGTTTTTTTTATAAAATTGAAGACGATAATAAAATTATTTTTGTAAAATGTAGAATGTCGTAATACCATAACATGCTGTGTACGGACGGTTAAAACGGTTATGAAGACCTTTAGCCATCTGATGATTATATAATTTACAGGAGAGAATATGGGCAGTGATCAGACCATAGCAGAAGGAAAATTTGATTATCAGATTGCATCACCGGAAGCGTTGGTTGGCGACAGTGGATTTCGTTAAACACGCCACGGATTAAAAGTTGATACAATTGTGGTAGATGTATACATGGTAAGACTACCATGCTTTGAAATATTTTACTTAATATTGACTCTAATGGCAGACTGACAACTACATACCAGTAAGATGTTTAGAATAAATATGCATATCAATATCTTATCCAATGTGACTTAAGGTGGAATGAAACGTTTGGCATTTTTTGGCTTATGAATTCAGTTTAAAATCATCATTTCGCAAATTCTACGGTCGCTATAATGACCTTGTTTGCGATTACAAATTATCACTAAATCATGTGTTGACTGATTTGCTTCATACCCTTTGTTAGACTGTCTTTTTCATACTAGATTTGACGACGGGTAACACCGTTTACTTTGTTTCGACTACAGGCTCACGACGGGTGTGACCGGTCAGCAGAGGATGCTTACTCCTCCATGGCACCTGATCCTGCCTTCTCTTTCGTCGAAGGTCCGTGTTGCCCTACACTCGATTTTGTATGTGTTTTTTGGACTATGATTACGTTTGATACTTTGTTACTTCTCCATTTTATATCATAAGTATGATGAAAGATGTGACCAACCTAAACATAATATCTTCAATTGCCCGTCGTCAAATCTAGTAAAAATATGGCGGTCTAACAAAGGGTATGAAGCAAAATCAATCAAACATTTTATGAGGAGTCAGTTCTGATAATTGTAATTTTCAAAAAACAGAGGTCATTATAGCGGAACCGTAGGAATGTGCGGAACTGTTGGGACTTAAACGGAGATTCGTATAATGATGTGAAATACTCAAACTGTTTCGAGCTATGTGGCGCTGCGCTTAAAAATGTTGATCTGTCGTACCCACCCGACCGAGGGCATGAGCTCTGTCATTGCGATTCAAAATCAGAGCTGGGAAGGTATGAAACAACCACATAAGGATTGAAGGACAACTTGAAGACAATTTTTGAGAAAGCAGAAAGAGGACTTTGAAAGTTGTAGGCTAGTGTTATTTAAAAGCCAGCGGACTTTAGAAAACTGTGTTCAAACTGTTTTCTTTAAAAAAATATCACGTTAATCTTTTAACATGTATAAACGTGTTTTAACAAAATATAAACCTATTTACAAAGAATTTGTATTTATAAGCTTTCCAAAGGATTATTTACAGAGAAATAAATATATTCCGACGTCATATTTTCTAACGCCACAATGACCCCAGCTTTCACCCAGTGTCATGACGCACTTTACCGCGAAGATATGGCAGCTAGGCCGGGCTATACATCTGGCTATCTAGCGTTGAATACTTTACTTGCTTGTAACCTAGCCGTGCTGTCATAAAATACACTTCCCTAACCCTCAAAATGCATTCCGTTGATCATAAAATACATTCCGTTGTTCCATTAACGCCACCACTCCGTTGACAGCACTTGACCTTTGTCCTATAAAGTTCACTCAATTGACCCGTCCCTTGCAAATCCTTATATTATTTACGATGACCAAAAACTTTCAAAACAAAAAACACTAATTTAATTTTACTTCATAGCTTTATTATGATATCGTTACCTGGGCTTAAATTTCGCAAATATACCTACCTCCGCCTGTGGTTTCACATGGCCACTAATAATCAGTTCTATCTCCTCCTTTCCAATCTCTTTACACATTCCTCTGCAGTCAAATAATCGTATTGGTAGTTGAACCTCTTCGTGATTTCTCAGGGGACCAGTATTCAACTAGAAAATGTTTAATTTTTGTTTCAATACAAAATGACATTGGAGTATGTAGCTCAAAAGTTGCATAGTGTCATTCAAACATAATTTCCCATACACCAGAGACAATCACGGGCATTCGGATGCTAAAAGCGTGTCGGAAAACAGAATTAGGGGAGTTACAAGCCGGCCCCTAATCATTACCCAATTAAATAACCCACAAAAATGGTAAGGATTTACTGGGGAAATGGATTACTAAGAAGGGATTGACTCCTCAAATAAGTGAGCCGAAAGGGTATAAAATCTTTGAAATATATCTCGTAAATCCTTTATATTTTGTTATATCACATACGAAAAACTGTTCATCTTAACAATTCTCACATATAATTATATAAGTCATCTATAGGCTCTGCAAGTCCGGTAATGTGATTTACGAGACATAAGGTGATTGTTTACTTCCGGGTACATCGATGCTCGGACTTGATCAAAGAGTAGTGATAAAGATAATTAAAGAGTAACTAATTGTGCTATTTAGAGGATTTAACACAGATAAACATGAAAATTGAAACAGTGGGAAAATCGCAGAGGGTTTATCGCTTCCCTTTCGACGAAATGCGTGTAACAATCACCAATATACACGAGTGTATGATGGGCACAATTTGTGGAAAATAGACATCATATACGAGCTAGATACATATACAATACGTTTTTATGTGTTCTAAATTAATTATAATTCAAGACAAGGCTTTTGTATCAACATGTCTTGTGTTAATAGGTACATTACGTTCAAAGGGTGTGTGTGTGCTACACTGTACACCTGCATTGCCCATTCATATTTATTTTAACAATGATCAAAACGCATTGGAAGTACCTTTTCCTATCATTGTTACATTGTAGGATTTTATGTTGGGCTACAATTGTCATATTTTGTATCTTAGAGATAATCTTTGAAACTGTTGAAATGCTAGATGTTACTCAGAGCATGACATCATTTTATGGGTGTCATAAGACAGTATGCCCATAATGATACAGTGACGGAGGGTATAAGTGCCATCAAGTAGCAAAAAATGACATGGACAAGTGTACAATTTAAAGATAAATACAAAAAGGCGAAGTTAAAAACATAATCATAATTTATAATTATAATTAATAATTATGATGTGAAATTCAAACAGTTAAATTAATTCGTGATAGTTTATGTGTATAGATCGTACACATAAAACTCTTATGAGTTTGTATTCGAATATAAATATGCGTAATCATAATTAAAACAAGAGGCCCACAAGCCTTAACGATTATAAAAGTAAATCGAACCTCATCCCTTCAAGAGTATCATGTTACTCTATATACTATTACTGATAAACCTAGACGCGAGAATAGGCGGATTCCAATACATTTTTGGCAACAAGCTTGGTGTCCATATTCTGCCACTATATATATTGTTTGCTATTTCGAACACCTGCCTGCGATCGTTGGATTGACTAAGTTCCTTAGCCATACAATAGACCTGTTGCTCCTCTGCACGTCTGACATATTATAAGTTGGGTATGCGGCAAGGGCGTTCCCGCTCATGGTTTCGATGACGGTTTGCACCATTCCAATCCGAGTCCTTGTACATGTGCAGGATACAACCGCAAAATCTAATAACACATGTTTTCTTAGGTCTTTGGGTGCTGCGTGGACCTGTCTCACATAGAGTGGATCTATAGCGAGAACCCAGAAAGACTCTTTCACAGATAGATAATATTGCCCACGTGTGCTGATTGGTTCTCTTAGCGAATGTGTGCAATTTCCATAATAAATATTACATGCGTAAATTCTCACATACTGCTCGCTTTCTACTCATATCTTATTTGCTCCTGATTGGGGAGAATAAAAGGTATTAATGTACAGACGTGTATGCCAATAACTAGTTTGTATATCTCAATCTCTGACGAGAGAGAGAGTTAGAGCGTAGAAGAGAGAGAGATGGATCTGACCTGGCACTGGAGAAGAGAAGGAGGAGCGGCCAAGGATACCAACATATATAAGTAATGGATGGGATTGTTTAAAGACCAAAGTATAAGACTCTAGTAGGGTAACAAATATGAAAGCAGACGTATTCTAGTGGGGATGAGAAGAGAAGCACAAGTAGACGAAGTAGGAGGAGAGTCACTTTAAGGTAGAAAGAGGGAAGAGAGATAATATGGAATGAGATGAGAGAATATGCCAAGATTATTAGCTGAGTCTTGAATAATGTTTCTATTGCCTCTCCCTAAAAAATGGATGCAAGGATGGGTCACTATCACTTATTTTCCAGTGTTAAATATCCTGCCCAGTCATCATATTATAGATGTGACATAAATTCGATTTTTTTTGTCAGTAATATTAAACTATCATTTAAATTCTTTCTTTTCAGACCTTTTGTTTTGATGGTTAACGAAGCAAACATGACGAGGTATGACGGTTTCCGGGAAAGAGACAAGTAGGGGTGGGAGTGTGGCATGGGAAGTGTTAGGATGATATGTTTTCGAGGTTGATTGAATGATATACGCTGTCTGTACAATAATGAGTTAGTTTATATATTGGTTTCGTACGCACTTGACTTGAGGGAATAAAGAGAGAGATGAAGAGAGGACAGGACGATCAAAGGAGGAGAAGCAGCAGCGAGGCTTATTGTGGGTACTCATTCTACACTTGTTATTCTAGTTGGGGAATAAGGCATATTGTTGCAGACCTCCTCTCTCCCTCTTCTCTCCTCTCTTTTTTTCTCTCTATTCGACACCTCTTTTGTGTCTCGTATAATTCATTACCTCAACACATATTTTCCCTTCTAATCTGTAATTTATGCATTGTTTCCTCTCGCTCTCTGCCTGTTTACTGAGTTTACTGTCATCTATCACAATAATTTTTTCTCTATCTTTCATTGTTTTACAAGGTTGGGAAACTAGCATGTTTTTTTGGACATGCGCGCAAATATTCTTTTTTGCACCCCGGTTGAAAATTGTCAAATATTATTATTCGCCCAAGATTTATATCATTGAACGAGCAATAACAAGGATTAATATTTAACAGATAGTGCTAATTGAGCATTTTAATAACGCTAGACTTAAATATTATCCTCGCAACTAACACATTACTATTGTAAAGTCATCGCTTTAATTAAAAAGATAAAGACCTCTTATACTTGTCGCTTGAGGAGTGTATTCTGCGAAAAGAAAAGATCATTGCTCTGTTATTTGGAGGGACTGAGCTGTATTTTTGATTTCCTTCATTGCTGAAACGGAGCAATCCAGATATATCGAAAATAAGAGATATGAATTTGGGTTTTCACATCTGCTTGTGTTTTCGGACCTACAGTCGAGATTTTGTAAGTTCCAGAGATCTCTATATGTTATATTATGTATATTTTTCATGCACTTAAAATAATACACCTCAATGGACATTTTATGTATAATTAATATATAAACTCAATTCATTCTCTGTTGGTGTACATCAAAACAATTATCTGATACCTTAAGTCAATATATTCAAAACATTCACATAGAATATAGATTAGCATACATGTGAGAGAGGTCATTATCATTAGACAATACGCGTAATAATATTGAAAAAATGGAATAAGGATTAAATTTACATTGTAACATAACATGGAATCATAATCCAGACTGAACCTGCTCCCCTTTTTTGACAGCTTGCATAATCACGGAAAAAGACGCAAATGATATCCATAATTTTGCGAGCTTGGGACTAGTAATAACAAACACTACTGACTTGTTGGCCTTGGACAGTCGCAATGGTCAATTGGTGCTTCTTAAAAGGTCCTACGGTAGTATATCAGTAAGGTTGCTTGTCTCAAAATTTAAATGAAACTTAAAAAGTTGAGGGATTCGGGGTCATAAATTATTTTTAAATTATTTTGGGCTCAAATATAAATCTGCTTATTTTTGGTACACAAGAACTTCGAGTAATTGAATTGGACCTTTTTAATAATAAGTTAAATAATTAACTCTTTGCCTGGTGTGCCGATATCATATTTTTTTGGACTCAATACGAGGCTCGAATGCAAAATACAAAAAAATGTGAGCTATTTCAGTACTGGGTGACCGTTA
>CAJDSM010119931.1:0-10649 GCA_903981925.1 Ostrea lurida
CTCTGCATCATTACTCTAGACTTTCATGTTTGTATTACGGCAGAGCCCTAAACATTTTACATTATTACCTAATTGTCTACTTAATTGTAATTTGGCATTTTTGACTGTTTCCTGGAGGTTTTGGTTTGGACTGTTTAACATGTTACACCTTTATTACAGTATTTTTGTTGTTACTCAGTTAAAACATTAATTTGGTCATCACATTAAAGGCGGTATATTCCTTACGTTTGGCCAACATGTTTAAGAATGCGTTCAAAGGCTCGGTTAGCAATTTCGGACCAACGTCTTACTTTTCTGCGAGGGGTTGAGACAAGAAATTCCAAGGCCGACCAGATATGGATGCTTTTAAGCTAATTGTTTTTTTCTATTTTATCATATGATATATGCTATCCCATGCACATTTGTATTTCATTTTATCTGGATTTTTTTATTTCAGTTCAATTAGGAAATGACCCTGGTTTTCTTCTGAATATTAGATCATAGATATTACTGTCTGTGTTTTGTTTCTCCTGACTTGGTTCTGAATGGCTTCAGATCAAAATATTAGTAAGACTTCTAATAAAATTAATTTTAAGCCGAACATTTTATGTATCATCTGGCGTATAATAAGATCTGGGTGGCGATGATTCAGTTTTCTTTGCATTGATTACATATTTCTTAATCTTCATTATATTTCTTATGGATTGTTCAATGGTATGTCGCTCATGATTTAATAAGTAGATTGCTTATGGCATGGCGTTTAATACCACGTCTTCCAAAGAGAAATAGTCAGTTGATGATTTTTTCTCCGTGATATAGAGAGACTATCGTCTAAATACAACTGTTATGAAAAATGGGCTACAGCAGGGTCGGCTTTTTTTTATGCAAAGCAAAAGTTTCGCAAGACAGAGTATTAAAGATAATGTAAATTAGCCATATGTACGGCATCATTGTGTAGCCGAGATTTCATATAAATGAGCACAATCATGGGTAATTGACGTAAGTGAAATGGTTAAATTGCAGAGTTGTGTAAACGATAAATTCTTCATTATAATGGATAAAACATCGTAATGCTTCAAAACATAGATTTGAAGATTTTTTCTCTCTAAAATGTATTATCTTTGTTCTGTTATATCGTGTTTGTTTTTTAGCATAATTCTCAAAGGATCGATTTTGAGAGTTGATTTCAGCAGAGTGCCATAATTTGTAAAGGGATTAATACTTTTATATAGAAAGGATTCGCGGGTGTATAAGTGTATTTATCTTTGATAGTATAATGGATCTTGATTTACACATTCAAATTCCATTATATTTCATTAGATGAAAAATAACTTTTTTTAGCTTATACGAGAAGAAATCGCTTAGCAAAATAGCGGCATAATGTGACTCTAGTGTTTGTAAATGTCCATAATATTGTTCGCTATATCTTCCCTGTTTTTTGAGGGGTTTGAATATGTATATATAGGGGGATGGTGGTGGTTCGATGCTATGTGGGATTATTTTTGTTTGTTTTTTTTTGGTTTGCTTTGGTTGTTCTTGGTTTTGTGTTGTTTGCGTCCATGAACATGTCCAGCTATGAAGTTTGTTGAGATTGTTAAGAAAAAGGGTTCAAATCGGACTAATGCAGAAAACTTTGCGAATGCCTGTTTGCCGAACGCTATGTATGTTGGCCATGCAATAAAATCATATGTGGTCAAAGAGAGGGAGTTGTCGCTGGTAATCATAATCCAAAAAATATATACAAAATCTGAGCTTAGTACAGGAGCAATAGCTCATACGGTTAAAGGACTTCTTCTGAGACTAATACGCATCAGAAGAAGAGCGAAGCAGGCACTATGGTCTCAGGACTCAGGTCGGCCAAACATACGTGGACGGAGTAGACTACCGATTCGCAAAGTCCCTGCTGAAACAGGCCCCGGTGAGATCCACGTACGTGACCCGCCGGTGGAATAGCCCCTTAGACACTACGAATAAACTACACACGTTTAAACGAGAGAGATGTTAACCTGACCGATACACTGATGGATTATCGAATGATGTCGTTAGTTGAAACAGGAAAACACGTGGGGATCGTGACCACAGTCTAACAAGGGTATGAAAAATCAGCAGTCAAACATAGTAAACTTCCGATTATGTGAGGTATATTGGCAATGCTCAAATCGCTAGTCATAAGGGGTCATTATAGGCAGAGCGTAAGAAATTGGTGACAGAAGACCTAAAGAGTATGAAATACTAATGCTAAAAAGTAAAATCAATAGAAGAAGATAAGATTCTTGTTTATAGGACAATCAGACATGTGCAATCGGTGTATCGCCAATTTAAATTTCTATTTAAGGCGATTTTGGTGGTAGCCTTTTTAGGGCGCTGCTGAGTCGCTAAGTTGAATTTCACTTGTAAATATCATTTGAGTTGGTTTCGTTCTGCCTTTCAGTCATATTAATTTTTGTATTATGTTAAGCTCTTGAGACTTCTGACGGTTGGAGGCTTTATCTATGAGTCAGAGTCCGTGCGTATTATCCGGCGTATGGTGTATATAGCATCAGTGCTCAACTTTCTTTCAACTGAGACGTAGTTTCAGAATTCTAATTTCATTTGGGAGTCCTGATCGGGAATATTCAAGGCGGGGATAAGTTTTAAGTTCACCAATGATCTGTAATCAAGATTTATTTCTTTTTAACAGTATCTTCCTCTGTATCGGCCGCACAGTCCCCACATTAACCATAGTGCTCACGCATTATCATGTTGGTTTGAAACAATTGGTAATCATGCTAGCTTTTAAGTCATAGACTAGTAAGGGGACAATTGTAGGAACTGTAAAGTTGGAGCTGGAAACTGATTCATAAAATATGGGCTTAGGGGTCTAACACTCCAAACGCCCTTTTAAGAACATGCTTAGTATTCCTTATACCTTGCGGACTGATTGATTTTTTCAGGGGATGACCAAGAGTTCTCCATTAGATGCGTCGGATTACACTTTTAGATCCTCGCACGCTGAAATTTCTTACATATGACGAGTTTTAGCATTGTCGATAGGTTCGCGCGAAGCAAATCCCATTATAATATTTTGTTGGTATATTGATTCTATCAATATCTCGTTAAATCCATTGTGGAGGATTGGCCAATACTGATAATTCATCTAATGTGAATTGGAATGTTTAGATTTGTTGTTGGACTACATTGTAATGGAATTCACCATTGAAGGCACATATGAATACGTGTAATACAGGTCGACCATCTAGAAGATTACAACAGTATTTTTATAAATTGTGATAGATGGGGTATTAAAAATCTTAAACGCAATATTTGTATAGACGATACAGTAGCAATTACACCCTATTTTATAATTAATGGATCCATTGCTTTTTCTACACCATTGCTGCGGTTAGTTATTCTTGGTGAGTTTCAGCTAATGGCCTATATGGCGGCAGTGTTCTTAGTACATTTTACTTGTGGTACATAATCAGGGTTCGCGTTAACACTTGTTTTTATATGATTTCTGAAAAAATGCTTATGGAGACAAAACAGCTATGCAATGGATACTATGCCAACTGACTGCAAGCGCATCGATGAAATGGTATGTAAGGTGTTGTGGTGGACAGTGGTCTTCAGTAGTAATTGTTCGCGGGGATAGTAATCAGGCGCATGTACAGCTGTGGATCTTATATATATGTATGCACAGCAAATCCTTACAGTAAATTTTCTTTTGTACTTAAAGACGATGCCTATCGTCATGTATGTTAGGGTGCCTTGATTAAAGTACATGTATGTAGCGAAATGGCTGTCGTATAGATAGATAAATTATCGGCTGTGAACATAAAATAATAGGACCAGTGTCGTCTGTTAGGCAAGAATTGTTCTTACGTGTGAGGGGTTAGTCAATCATAGCAACTTATTATAACTAGCGAAAGATATTTCAGTCTTCGGTAAGATGTTAGAGCGCATTACTCGGCGCAAAACATCGAGTAGACATTATATATTAGAGCGAGTATCATATAGATTTAACATTTCTTTATTTTTACTAATATTATATAGAGATCACTAAGAGAATGTAGGACGCATTAATTCCTTGTTGGACTATTGACATATATACGCATGTATAAGTAGAGAATATAAAAGATTATATGGCATTAATTATTTAAATCCGTGATTGTGGGAGAAGCATCATTTGTCCTCATGTGTCTCTTTTAAGCTCGATATATATAGAGACATGCATGACCTAGCTATGCAAGACAACAACAAGTTACGCATCTAAATTAGTGGGACGTAAGGGGGCGCCTCAGGGACTTGGCAGAAATATAGAGAGATATATATTTTATAAGGTTTGATTGAGTCTACAAGAGGCTTAGTGATATTATTTATGATAATTGGGATGCCTGTAGAGATGAGAAGACTGGATATATATATACATTGGATAGGATTAGGACCATGCTTTGTATAATATTTGTCGATCTTACATAGATGTTAGCAAAGATTGGCACATTATAGAGTTATTATACAGTCGAAATATATATAGGCAATATCATGTATTGCTTGGGGTCGTAGCTCTAGATTTTGGTATACATAGCTACGTGCAAATACTGCTTTAGTGACAAAAATTTTCTGAAGTTTATCCAGGTAACGTATATACCATATGCTTTGGTGTATGAAGCTGATTTGTATGACAACAGTGCCTTAAACAGAGATTTTCCGCTAAAATATTATGTTTTGGTGTAACTTGATCATATCTGTATTGTCAACGAACAAGCTCATGCTCTGAACGCCATGATATTCTTTTTCTGATTTTATGAGAACATTGGATAATGCGGTTATGTAGTTATTATGTCCATCATGGCTGGCTTCTCGAAACACTTTCAGGCGTTTCTTGTGTAGAGTAAACATGATTATTACTTGGGCTAGTAATATTTAGCTATAGCTATTTTGTATATACACACGTGGATCAATCTTTTATATCAGATCCTCGCAAATCTATGAATGGGAATAATATCAAGGAGTTGTTGTGAAGACAACACAGTCGAACGGCACTTGGACATTCCAGATAGTGGAATTTAGACAGTATAGGCTTAAAGAGGATGTTTTAGGTGAGTGAAGCAATCAGCTCCTGATCGAGCTGGTTCCGCCTTAAGACATTTTAAACATTGTGGTTAGCCGTATTTGTATGACGTCACTGTCCTTCACAGAAACCATTTTATATGATGTTATAGATATTATATTGTATTAACGTTCATCACTGTCCTTGGACTTATCATTAACACAGCTATCCACAAGAAATATCTAAATAACCCACTCTTGTCGTCGCTAGTCATTGGCCGGATCTGTGTCTACTTAGGTTAGCACGTCTATTATGTTCATGACACAACACACATAAGTTAAAGCCTTGATAGTTAAGGGCAAGGCAGATGTTAATACACATTGTGCGGTCGCCGTAAGTTTGCAACCGCACAGAAAAGCAAATAGACATGCCAGTCACAGTATATTTGATAGTAAATCTGTGTTTAGGCAGTATAGTAATTTGAATTAACGAAATTACAGGCGTAATCTAAAGTAGTGATTAAGTCTGTCGCCGCTTTATAGTAACATTTTACACACATATGTTGGTTCTAGGTTCTTATAGGATATTTGACACATGACGACAGTGCCACTAATGATATAGTGAGTCTTTTTACCCGAAATGTACTCGCTCGTTTGCTAGGTTCTTAGCCGATCCATATCACGAATTGTGAAACGGTGGCTAGAGACTGATTTTGTCAGTATAGTGTGCATGCCATTAGGCGTTATGCGATACGAGATTGTATGACACTATATAGACGGATATAGATAGGATCACATTTAGGCTTTAGAAGGAATTACAAATTCTGAATAAACTCGCATAAATGTACAGAAAAAAATAGCTTGTGCATACCATTAAGACTGCACTTATAGATTGTGTACGCTGGTTTAGAGTGTTAGGCTTATCTGACATTGCAGTTGTATTTCTAGTAGCCTTCGGTTCGGTTCTACACGAACTGTATAAAAATGTTCTTTACAGATGCTGCTCTAGGGTTGGCGTTTTATCTTATAAAGTCAAATATGAAATCTTGCATGCGTTAACCTAGCTCAGAAAACTAGGATGTGTCACATTAGATTATTTCTAAGGCAGTGGACGATAATCACTTAGTCTTAGCTGACCAGCAATTTTGAGTACTAAATGTCCTAAGGGACATGGTCGCCACTAGCTCTATATCGATGGCGAGCATAAATTAAGTTATCAAGAGAATCCCGCTGATAATTGATTGATTATTGGTACTAGATAATTTTAGTGACTACTGTGCGCTGGTTTCAAGTACATTATTTTCCTTACTGTGGCACTATAGATCGAATATCTAGTTGCCTTTAGGAGTTAGTAGACCACATTGTCTTCTATAGGTAGGATATAGTCGGTATTTTCTATTGAAACACTCTATGACGCACAGATTTGCCTTGCATTTTGACACAGCAAAAATCTTTGTAACTCACTGAGTGGTATAGGTTCTTAAGGCTAACTCTGGTATTGAGCGATCATACCACGCGCGGATAATGGCATAAACGCCATATATTAGACCACTAGTAAAAATAGGATCTATTAGGTGCACTGTAGCATTGTGGTTCTAATGGTGACTTAACATCTGCATTGTAATTACAAAAGTGGACTAACCACGTGGCGTACCAGATATAGACAGTACCATAGAATGGTTGCTTAGATTTGGGTTAGGGGCACTTCTGTTTGCTGTACTCGTCTCAATTGCCTGACAATGAGGACCAGTTGGACCTCTAAACAGAATGTAAATTCACTTATATGGGACACTGGGTTGCGGTTACCAGTGTTAATTATATTGAGCTATGACGCCGCGAACATGTGATGAAACTGTTCTAGCACAGTTGCATATGTACGTTCCTCTAGTGAGATTAGGATCATATTGGTGGTTTATGATCGAACGAAACTAGTGTAACCATGCTATCTAAGAGAGGGTGGTTTTAACTATGGGTTTGGTTGTTACGCATATGTTACTCAAAATGATACGACAGGCTATGCCTCTAGTGGTTAAACTTAATGTTACTATTAGTCTAGGCACTTCATTATCGCACAAATGGTGGCATGTAGAGCCCTTAGATTATGTATCTCAACCATGTAATTGGGTGAGTATAAGCTGTCTAAATTAGTTTGCTGACGACAGTACCTAGACATTTTAACATTGTGGTTAACTATTGTATGACGACATTGGTGTTGACATCTTACAGTATAGTTAACTGCTAGTATGTGTATGCCAATAGTATAGTCTGTTTATCTATCCTTAAGCTGACAGTGATTGAACGTAATATTTTTGACCCTAACATTGTACCGTATATTGTATCGTTTAGTACCTAATTATAGAATTATTCGCCAATGATTTTTAACGATCAGTGTTTAATTGTATCATCAAATTCAACAGCACCGGTATACATACAACATTTAACATTAAATTGAAAAGGAACGGGCTATATTGAACGTGTACTAGTATTATCAATTAACCTAGTTATTATTTACTTACTTATTTCAACAAGTAAGATTGATATAACTATCTATCTTTTGTTGTTACCACAACATATCTATTCCTGTTCAACAGAACCTAGTGGGATTCCCGATGATTTGATTTTACTCAGTCCCCCTCTTTAGTGCAGTTCGTAATTCAATTGTCACAATTTCATCACTAATCTTGAAAAGGTTGATGACGCTTTGCAGAACTTGGCATTGTTCTATATTCAGCATAGATAAGAACATGTACAGATCCTCTTGATTTACAACTGATTAGTGGTTACGTTATGTCCACTGCGTCTTCATGCAAACATCTATCTGCATTTGTTTCATGATGGATATGTCGGTCCGCAAACATTGATCTAGGATCGTTATGTTAAAACAATACGTTTGATAAATGGTTCCTGTAGTTTGATTTCAGGAAGGGAATCAAATTCTCCCAATCTGGCCATGTGCATATGTACTACAAAAGTCGTTATACAGATCAAAAACAGTTTGCTCTAGAGACAACTGTATAGTTTTTGGAGTAATGCAAAATGAAGTGAAAACTCGTTTGCTTTGTTTAATCATCTTAATGCGAATTGACATGTGCTAATTCGAGGTACACATATACTTACAAAATACGCCTGTCAGGCTGAGACCCTAGAAGCAATATTCACTGTTGATATACATACAGAAAACAAAATAATTTCTTATATACATAATTACATTAAATCCACTAAGCGTTTTTGATATATGTTCCTTTTCCCATGGGATGGATTGATATATCGTTATGAATGTATGTATACATGTGTATGAATGTAGGTGGAGGTTGTACATGAGTGTGTGCGTGTATGTGTGAAGAACCAGTTACCATACATGTAGCATTGCTAGGCAAAATTCAATTCTATTCATGTAAAAAGTTATAAGATACTGTTGTATTCCTAAAATATTTTGTTCATGCAATGTTTCTTGATTGCTTGACCTTCGTTTTTGGGAGAGGGCGTATATAGGCTATGCCTGTTGCCCAATCCATTTGATAGCCTATATACGCCCTCTCCCAAATACAAAGGTCAAGCACCTATACAGTTTTACGTCACCTTCTCTTTCTGATTTAGAACTTTCCACAAAAACTCGTGTAAGTTATCGCGTCATAACAAAAACAAAGTTCACCACAACAAAGATGTTGACATACAGACAGACAGACAAGATGCTGTGAACCCAGAATTTAAATACACTTCTGCCTTGTATTGTAGAGTACAATGCATTGTGCAAAGTTTCAAAACTGTATGATAAAAACTTTTTGCGTTATTGCATTACAACGAATATCTTAACGGGCAGAAAGACTGGCAGTCAGACAAGGTGCTGTGGACCCAGCATCTATACACTTCTGCCTCTTATTTTAGAGAACAATTGTAAAAAGTTTCAAAACTGTACGATAAAACTTTTTCACAACGAAAATGTTGACGGACAGACAGACGGACGGACAATGTGATTACTATAGACACATGCATATCATGCAGGGCCCTAATTACATACATAAACATGTATCCGTATGTTTAAGCTAGTAACACAGTACATAACTATAGAGTTGTAGAGAACCTCGGAGAGAGAGAGAGTTATCTACTTAATGCTTAAAAGTCAGATACCTAGTTGTGCAAATACATCAAGGTCAGAGTCAAGGGCAGCCATGTCAATCACAATTTTGTATGGACCTGGAATAGTCTCTGAAATAATTCTTCTTTCATAACAAACTATCAATAGAAAGACATGGTGAACATACATTGCTTAAAATTTTATTCAAATATTTGTTTGTAAAACGGCGTGTGTTTCGTACAAATCGCATACGTACACAGAGTGGTATTTACAGACATATCATTTGATTATGGTATTATACAAACAGCTAATACACGTGTAAATCTAGTCCTTGGATCAACAGGATCCCATACTCCGTCAGAGTATACTATAAGCCTCGTTTCACCCGCAATGTTCGGTCCTCCATTCAAACTGCCGAAATAAGGTAGAGGCTGTCCAGAATCCGTAAGCCAGGGGTCATTGGCAGTAACCCTTGATCCTTGTATGAAGGCAATGTCTGCTTCGTTAGCTTCTGAAAACATTAATTAGATGTAAAGGTAAAGATAACAAACAGTGATCATTCTTGTAAGCCCCAAATAGAATTTTAAAAAAAACCCAATAGTTGGGCAAACATGGACCCCTGGGCACACCAGAGGTGGGATCAGGTGCCTAGGAGGAGTAAGTATCCCGTAGCGACCTGTCACATTCGCCGTGAGCCCATTGTCCCGAACAGGTAATTAAATTAGTGTATGAAAAATGATATGATGTGTCAGGGTCCACCAGTCCAACATCATTTCTCGTGACAATTACACAGTTGGATATAGAGAATATGTTAGATCTACATAGCAGTGGTGATAAATCATTCAGAAACTTTAAGGCATGCGTAAGTACGAAGATTGCCAACATACGTTGGTCAAGATTCGACGAGAATATTGCATAAATATTTCTTATAAAGGAACATAATTTTCATTAAAAAAAAGAGTCCTTACTGTCACTAGATATGAACATTGCCTTTTTGTTGAAGAAACAATTGTCTGTTATGTTAAAAGGGCTAGTCTTTCATTAATCGTGAGAAATGGTCGCGCAAACTGTTGAGAAACCATACGTTTTGATGTTGTTGGTATGAGAAAAGTTATGAGATTTTAAGAGTTATTCAGAATCCACATTTGATTAGCAACGCTTCTGGGCAGTTATGGCATATGTTGTTGCACAACAAGACTAGTCTGAGGTTGTTACTTCACAGATGTTCATATTTTCGTTGAGCTAAAGACAAGGACTTGGTGGAACATNCCGCACGTCCCAAACAGAATACAAAAACAATGTATCTNCCCAGCAATGTAAAGGCAAAGATAACGAACAGCGATCAATCCCGCAAGTCCCAAACAGAATACAAAAACAATGTATCTTTGTTTAAAGCGTTTTGTCAAGTTTTGAATTCCAGTATAAGTACGATAATTCATATTCATCCAGCCACGGATAAGGACCTTCACCACAAAGGAAGAAAAGCAATTGATCAAACATTGTACTGATTACAGATCTCATTTGCAGATTTAATGGGGCGTTGTAGAAAATCTCATTTCATCAGTTG
>CAJDSM010119976.1:62-16720 GCA_903981925.1 Ostrea lurida
CTTCTGGGTTGATATTGATGAATGCTTGCGTGGTCTCATTTACACGATATTTTATGCAAGAAACTTAGTCAGGAAACTAGGTGTTTTAAGAGATGGAGTATTTTATTCAAGAAGCACTACTCAAAAATTTACAATACCATAGTACTTCCCACATTTTACTATTGTTGTACGTATTGATTGATGCCAGGAACAAATCCAGCAATACTTCACCTAGGGCTTTCTTTAAATTACAAAAAAGAGACAGCAAGGAGCATTTTAGACATCAGAGTAACCTCAGTCAGTGTCCACTTTTAACATGTTATCAAGCTTGAGAATGGATTGCCCATTGCCAATTGATTTCAATATCGGAAAATATTCTTAATCTTCAAAGTTTACATTGTACTGACACCAGAGTATTTGGAGTGTTTAGATTTGTTAATGAAGCATATCCAACAAGTCAAATACGAGACAATAGTATAGTAATTTCTTATTTATGTTACAAAAGCCAGAACCGAATTTTTCAAGATCTTTATTCATTTCAGGCAGCAATTTTATGGAATTCGAATGATACCAGATTTTATTAGGAATGTAGAAACTTTGACTTTACTCTTTAGATCAGCCTACTAAACATTATTTTGCATATCTCGATAATACTCAAGCTAGTTCTTATTTCTGTACTATAGAATTAATCTGTGATAATTTCATGTTGTTGTGTATGATTCTATATGTATATATGTTTAAAGCAGGATCACAATGTAAACATCGTTCTAATAAACTAATTGTGCAATCTGTTTAAGTAGAGGTCTTATATTATTACTATTATATCGTTACTTCACTAAGGCATAAGAATGATATTGATGTTTTAAGCTTCACCCAACATTGCTAATGTTTTCTACACCATGTCCGACAAATGAAATCGGAGCTAGAATCGGTTCTTTGCTCTGAAGTGAGTTTGTATGAGGTACCGTATATGACTTTATACAAAGACGTATTGTTGATGAATCACACCCCAGCGGCATTTCTCACGTTGAATCCAACGTTGTTTCAACGTTCATGCTTCTAGCGTTTAAACCAACGTGAATTTTTGTTGCAGTGAAAGTGAGGCAAGTGAAATTTGACGTTGTTGCAACGTCAATTTCAACGTTTAAACGACGTTTGAATTCTGGTGTGCAGGGTTGAAAGTTGAGGCAACGTTTGAAATTGTGAGGTTGCAACGTCATGCTGTCGAACGTTTAAACAAGCGTTAAATTTTGGTTGCAGGTGAAAGTGAGGCAACGTTGAAATTTGCACGTTGTTCAACGTCATATTTTCAACGTCTTAAACAAACGTTGAAATTTTGGTTGCAGGTTTGAAAGTTGGAGGCAACATTGGAATTGTGACGCTTATTTTCAACGTCATCTTTCAACGTTAAACAACCATTGTGAATATGGTTGGCATATGAAAGGTCTGGCAACGTATTAAAGATATTGACATTGGTACATCAGATCAACATTGAAAAACGGTTGCAAACGGCATTGTATTTTTTGTCGTAACGAAGTTGATCTTCAGATGAAATAAAAGGCATTGATGAAATATTCGTAAACAAAGTTAATCCTTCGCATATAATGGTTGATCTTAGACTTGGATTAATATTCTAATTCTTAATTACACTCCGTAAAAACAAAAAAGTGTGATGAAAAAAAAAGTTTTTATTGATATATACATTAGCAGGGTCTGCTCTTTTATTTTCTGGATGCGTAATCTGCAAATCGCAACAAGAAATCATAAATTATTTATCTACTTCTACATACTCAAGAAAGTATACCGCATATTACACACTTCCGATATTCCTTAGATTTTGGGAGAAAAAAAACTTAACAAGATTACCATGCTCTTGCCTCTTCCGCCCCGACAATTCGTCCAGAGTGCATTCAAAAGCGACTTATTTCACCAAGAATCTTTTAATTGGCTTCTTGATTACATCTGGCCAAATCTTAGATTAAGCTGTTGAAATAAGTAATGAATTTTTTAAAAGAATGGTTGGTCATAACAACTATTCTTTAAAAATTCATTGGTTGTATTTTAAAAATTAATAAATTTGAAAAATATAAGAATTTCATGGAGAGTTTAAATATTCATACCATTACGTAATCTGCAAACATTGGTGTTAGCAACTGAAATAGTTTTCCATTTTCCCTCGCAGTTTCATTTTTAGCCATGAGGCAGTTTGCCATGGCCTGTGTTGTAAAAGTAAGACAATAAAGGAAACATTGAACAGGCATCATTGCAATATTCAAAACTGACATATTAGAGACTTAAGTATCATTCCAATCTGAATCTTTTCTTACTTTTTTTCATTGTTCTTTTGTAATACGTGTGTCACCCCAGTGTTTGAACCACCAATCAAACGCTCCAATCTTATTGCTATTCCCTGGACACTTTCTTTCAACCTAAAACTTCGTTTCACCAAGGTAGATAAAGCCAAAGAACTCATACGGTCGGTTCGGAATTTTGTTTTTTGCTGTTTTTACAATACACTAAGTCGAAATATCTTGCCTTGCATTACCATGAACAAAAACGTATTACACGAAATATACATTGTGTATCAGTATCTGGTTAAGAAGAATTTTAACCAAAAAACGAACTTTACTGGTTTTACCCTTATTTACATGCTCGACTGGCCACGTATCTGTCATCAGTAAGATGAAGGGACGCCATTTTGGAAAAATTTTTTGTCATTTGATATTTGCTTGCGAACTTATTACTATACTTAGAGATTGATAAACACCCAGTTATATAAGCAATCAATTAAGGGCTGGAGATAGACTTAAAAAACTTAGTGGTCGGTCGATTTTTTTAGTAGTTTGTCTTCGGGCTATCAATCGGACAACAGCCCAACACACCTCTGAACGGGGGGGGCCTAAAGGCTTTCCCATGGGTCACCAGATACTATTTGGTCTATTTACTGTGAGGTATGTACCGCGATCGTAGTATACGTGGACATGATCACCATGAATATTTATATATATGGATACAGTAAGCACATTCATGTTTACCTCTCCTTCTCACCTGTCTTTAGGGAAGAACTATTAAACTACTTACATCCTTTTTGCAGATCCCGTGTCCATTCAGTTGACTATGTCAAATTGTCAAACTGCCTATATGGACGGTGCCACTGACTCAGTTATGCTGTTTTCTTGGTACCTTCTTAGTGTAACAGGTCATACTATTGATGGTGGGAACTGCAACTTCCGACATGATGATGGCATTTTATCAGCTTAATCTACAAGACTCATCACATTGCTTGACATTGTACTTAGTTAACGTGGGCGGTGGCGCAATGTAGAGCAACAAATTCCGATCAACTTCTTAAATTATTTTTAAAATGCCTTATTACTTATTAAATTATCATCGCCTGTCCTCTATCGCTATGAGGAGTTCTTCGTAACCAGCAAGCTATAAATTGGAGGCGGCGCGCGCGCGCCGCCAAACCTTAAATCAAAAGATCACTATTCCTGTCCAGTTTCTATACGCACGTGCTCGTGGGGTCACACGCCACATACAAATAGCTTTCCTCCGATTAACTAAAAATCAAACTTGTTAATAGAGATCTATTCCATTTTTTAACCATACACCTTAGTCTTTGTCATATTATGATACATAAATTTGAGAAATTTATCAAATCCACCGTCAGGATTTTTTCTAGGGACCATCTCAAAAATATTGGGTATAGTTTTCTATAAGGATCCATATGGGGAAAATCTGAATTTCTCTACTCTTTAAAACATAAAAATAGAAAAAACTGTTAATGAGATTTGCTTTCAAACTTACTAAAACATCAATGACAAAAGTAAAACATTTTTGGAAAGATAATTGAAGTTTGACCGTCTAATATTGACAGAGGGCCTTTCAGAAACTTTGAAAATTTTTTACTAAAATAAGGCAGATTTTTTGCTACGGTATTTTCATCAGAAGTCATTGACAAAAATAAAAGCTTCATAATTTTGTTTACCTATTTTTGTTTAAGATTCCTGGTATTATGATAACAAGTTAAAAAAGGATTAACAAATGAAAATTCCATAGCCATTTATGTCTAGGGGTGTCTTTCAAAATGTAAAATTTACATAAAAATCAATAGATGTTGGCCTACACAACAACAGCCCCTGGAAAACACTTAACTTAGATTTGTTCTATAATCAATTCATACAGACTAATTGCAAATGAATTAGAAAATCTAATTAATTTTTATATTTAAGGGGTTTGTCTCAAACACAACATCTTTACCTTGGAACATTGTGGGGAAAATCACTATTTCTACTCTTTCAAGCAAAATGTGATAGAAAGTCAGAAACCACTGTGATATAATTTTGCTTTTTAAACATTACTAATAACATTTATATGACTAAAATTGAAACATTTCTTGAAAGTGTGATGACTTTGATCGTTTAGTTATGATAGAGGGCCATGTTCAAAAACTTGAAATTTGCAACAAAAAGTGATCTTCTTTTCAGGTTAGAACCTGACTAATAAAGCTTATTAATTTAGTTGTTACTTTTTGTTACATTTGATGCATTCATACTATACAAAGTTCAAAACCTATCAACAAGATACAATTATGTCTTGGGGGGTGTATCAAAAATAAATTTTGCACATATGATTGCTGGAGGTACCATCGTACCACTCAACCAAGTCCCTGGAATACACTATATGTTCTATAATCATCTTCATCAGAGCAATCTGCCAACATGATAAAAAATCTAATTACTTTTATATTTAGGGGGGTGTTTCAAAATCACAACACTGGAACACAAAATCAGTAACTTTTGGTGCGACTATGCACCTCCTCCATAAGCTAGCCCTGAGATGGATTTGGCTATCACACATTCTTATCACTACTTTAATTCATTGTGCATACAATTACTAGTACATATTAATACAATGGCATCTTTCTTTATCATTTCGGACATGTGTCTTAAAATATAAAATATTGCAGACATGCTATTGGATAATTTTGTTGCTATATCACATACCAAAGGACCCAAAAATTACTTCACATCTTCAGACTACTCTTTCCATACTTGGTTCAATGGGCATGCATGAACATAAACATTAAAATTGCCACATTAACATATACAAATTCATCATTTTTTTGTAGTTGTTAGGAATGTTTAAAATATGACCATTTAGCACCACAAACATTCAGACGTTTTTGGGTACTTGTTTCAATAAAATGAAAATATTCACCATTATATTTTTTGACCGCATTTCATTGACGCATGAATAAAGGAGGTTGTATTGTGTTGGAAAATCCTTTGTCCAGTACATAACAGAATGTATACAAATGGCATCGTACATGTACATGTTTATTACTGTGAAAAAAACTTGATCTTACTAACTTTTCTGACAAACCCTAAAGCATTTCTGCTCACTCTGGGTTTGCCTATAGATAATCCTTCCTCCCTAAGAGAGCCATGAACGTCAATCGAATCCACTCTTCATCACGGCAAGCTTTCGAAATCTGCAAAAACAAGAGCACGTAGCTACACGTCTTCTTGCTGTGTTTTAGAAAGATTTTCTAGGTCGCACTAGATAATTAATGGATGAAGATAGGGATTCTACACCATGCGCCAGAGAACTTGACTTTACATCTGAAAAAAACACTTTTCAAACAACACAGTTTTCTCTTGCTTGTTTTTTCTACAAGATTTTTACAACATTTTCAATTTTTGCAGTGCATCATTGAGCTTACATATTCCTTACCCAACATTTCTAACCGCTTTACAGAGTTTTCTGTTTGTGCTTTGTCAAAAATTTCTGGGTATACAACACTTCTGGTAACTCAAATACTCGCTTACCGAGGAGCATTCATTCCTCCTAGAAGAACCGTACTAGTCACACGAAATTTTCAAGAAGAGTTACAATCCAAATATGTAAAGCTGAGTGATTATGTGCAAAATAATCGCGAAATAGAAAAAAAAATAAAAACAAACCAAAAAAAAAAAAAAAAAAAAAAAAAAATAAATAGCATCTGCAGTGTGAGCAACAAGAGATACACATTGTCCCAAATTGTTTTCAAACAATAAAACAAATCAAGAGGATATTCATGGGATGATTATGTGTACACGAGCACCATGCTGTCATTCTCATTCATTTGGCTGTTGATAGAGAATGCCAGCTAATTTTCTCAGGCTCAGTGTCATTGGCTGTGTTGGAGTTAAACTTGGTTGAAAGTGACATCTCCTCCAAACTGCAGATAACTCTGTTCCTCCTGAAGAAAACAGATTATAACAATTACAAGATATACAGCTTTTTTAGAACATAAAATTAATAATTGGATCCTTATTACATTGTATGCAGCTCCAAAGGATGCTTCAACCAACTATGAAAAAAATTGAACTGGTTAGAGGTAGTTAGTCAAGAGAAATTTAAAAATCTCAATGTTAATTAACGCCACGATGGACAAAGATCCAATTGCCAATAGGTCACTGAGTTTACTGAATTTGAGAAAATATTTTTTGTTTCAAAACTAAGAAAATCCAAGTATTTATTCAGTCTCCTGAAATTATCATATGATAATTGGCTTTGCCTCACCCAATTACGACTTTTTATTATTTTTTCCACTAAAAATGTTAAGAGTTCATGTTGGAAAAATAGGGTAGGACTAGGTTTATCTTTGCCTTACCCTTAGTAATCATTATGTATCGTGGCATTTCTGCTTGATGTTCATTTCATGGTCTGTTGCTTGCCCTGCTCCGTTGTGTTATCACCTACAGTTTGAACAATCAATAATTTGTTAAAATTTTATACATGTGCATGCCATGCAATATACGATTATCACTACAACAATAGGCCCATTGGCCACATCCGCTCACCTGAGTCCCTTATTTATATTCAGAGTCTTGTTTTCTAAAGCATCTTGCATTATAGGTATAGTAGGGGCGAATATTTATTTTGCACTATCGTCAGGAACAGTCATTAAAAAATTTTAACTTCTTGGTTCGGTGGTTTGTGAAGAAATTTATCATAGATTTTTTTTTATCTCTATACAACAGATACAATTATGTTTTCGCTCAAACAGCCCCACCTGACCCCTGAAGGTCATGATTATAACAAACTCCATCTGCATTTATAGGTCTCGAAGCATCTATGTAATATTGATCTTTTCAGGGCTAAGTGGTTTCTTAGTATAAAGATCTTTAAGTGATTTCCTGCATAATCCACATGTGGAAATGGTTTTTCCCGTTATTGTGGCCCCAACCAACCCCCAGGGGCCAGTTTTAATCAAACTTAAATCTGCATGTGAAGTAAGCTTCCATGTCAATTTTACTTTTATGCCCAGTCGTTCTTGAGAAGATTTTTTTCTATATACATGTACACCCTAATGTAAAAATGGTTTCCCTATTTGCCCCCCCCCCCCCCCTCCCCCCATCACCAGAGAGGGCATGATCTATTCTAACAAACTGAAATCTGAAAAGTATGTCAGAGATCCTCCATGAAATTTAACTTTTCCTGGCTAGTGGTTCCTAACCCCATTATTATTGCACTTATTTTTTAAATTGGCCAAGTGAGTTCTTGAATAACAGACAGACGACATACAAATTGTGATAGGAAAAGCTCACTTGAGCTTTATGCTCAGGTTAGCTAAAAATCAAAGCCTATCGGTCACACGGTATCATTATAGTTACTAACATATACTATATACATTTAAATAATTAAGTCAACACAATATTTACCATACACAGACATCTGTGTTCCTCTGAAATGCTTTGTCTGTTGAAACACATTGCCAATCTCTGAGAATGCACGGGTCGAACCTCTACACTTCTCTTTGATAAGTATTAATGTACTACATACAGGAAGGTTAATCATTGTTGAGTTGATGTTAAGTTATTTGCTTGGGGTGGGCAAAGCCACTGTGATTGTATTGCTGAAACAAATTGCATAGCTTTTTAGAATTCCAATGCACATATAGTACAATAGAGATGGTTATTACACATGTAATGCGCTTCTAAATTATAACATAATTGTTTTTGAAAACACGGTATTCTAATGTCAGATGATAATTGTATCGAATCGAAAATCATTCATATCGGACTAAAGTATCAAAATCAAATTAAGTCGATAAGGTTGCTGCATCGTTTCACCCCTACAGTTAGATATCTATATTGCACATAATATAGTAAGTAGTTACGCTATATGACCATGGAGATCGGCCATGGATAGGCTCAGTGGCCAGTGTGACCCTGGAATTGCAGATGAAAGTCCTGCCCAAGGGGTTGAAACTGGATAGTTGTTCTTCGGGAGGAATGTAGTGGTTACATTGTTAGAGCACGACTAGTAATACAGGGGGTCCCGGGTTCGATTCCTGTTCAAGCCAATTATTTTCTCAATTCTCTCCTTCCATTACATATGTATGGACATCTTAATAGGCAGATTTTACGAACTAGAAACTAGACAATATCTTGACCATGGTATATTGGATGATTTTGTTTAGTTTGTATTGTATTTGTCATGTAGCCTGTACAGGATATCAGCTTGAAGTCAAGTGTAGATCACCTAACTTGAGTTGCAGGGGCCGGGGGAAATTTTATTTTTTTTTCAATCCGGTCTAACCCGCCTCCGCTCATGCCTGACATCCAATGTCACCATGTCCCTATCAGAGAGTGTGCTACCTACAACATGACGCGGCTCGGTCCACCTTCGCGCAAATGAGCTGTACTACCTCCGCTTTCTCTCTTGTCTGTGGCGTGCTCTCCTTCCACTACCTCTCTCCGCCTCCTCCGTATGTGATATTCGGTTCGCCAGCTTTGCAGAAGCACGTAGATTGTGGGTCATCAGATCTTATTTTCTTCTTGTTATAACCCTGATACCAGTGTTGGAGTACACATATTCATTTTACTTTAAGACTGGTAGTTCACACATGATGATATAATTAATCTCATAGATTATTTCGTTAGTGCACACAGATATGACTATATCTCCGGCTCTCGCGCTGTAGCTCAATACGATTGGTCGATGATAACACTTCCTCTGGCGTTTCGTAGGCCGCCACAAAGGTAAACGAAAGACTAGAGGATACAGAAGATCGGAAGATAAATTTTTGAAGTACATATGGGCCATCTAAACAGCATACAACCCATTTCGTCCTGTGTGTGCCCAGTAAGAAGAGGAGCAGAGAGTGCGCCTATAGAGAGTCGCGATAGGACAGCGCGGATTCATGTGCGGGAATGTTTGAGACTGCTAAGACCAGTCGTGCACACGAAGACTAATTGACACGAAAGGCTCGACATTACTACTTGGCGTCATAAGCTTACAGCTTGGACAGCGTAGTGAAGCTGATCCCGCTGTACTACAGGACACGATCGAAATCGATTACGCCTATACGATATAAACTGACAAAACTGAAATAGTAGACTTTAGTGTATGATTGCTCTGATAACGTTAGAAGCTCCCTTCTTAGTACGTCACGTGCTCTGAGAAGACTGCGAGTAATTATACATCCTTAAACGAACTCTGTACCATGTTGGCTATAGAGAATTAGATTCATCGAAAACTTATGCGGACTTTGATTCTATACGGCTTCAATGTGAGACACTGAAGCGATGCTCATGCGTGCTCAATCCATGCTCGCCGTGATGCACCTATGGATGTCATATAGTTGTACACGCGCTCTAACTGCGAAGTTCATGTCGCCCTTAACACTCTCAGGCAGATTACCCAACCGTGAGCTCCAGTTTCTAGTGCCGTGGATATACGGACTTAATTGTATGCTGTCTGCGATCGGCTATGCAACCTGAACATTTACAAAGGTCAGCAACCCAGTGTTAAAGTATGGCCATCATTGCGTACTGCGTCTTATAGGAGAATGGGGTTACCGTATTCAAGGTGTAAGTGACAAGACATGGGTTGTAGAACTAGGTGTAGCAGGAAACTTGTGAGTGAATTTCATGGGTGTTCACGGAACAGGAGAGCTTGGATGCCTCAAATATTGTTGACGGTCTAAAGCATTTGTTACACAGAACGTTGAACATTACTATGGGAATCATTTCAGAAAAAAGTCGTAGCCTTTCATGTGATGGAGCCAGGTTAATGACTGGACTGTAAAGCAGGAGTTTGGTGCACTATTAAGAGCTGACCAGCAAAACCTGGACGATACAGTCTGCATGGCCCCATCGGTTAGAGTTGTCTTTGAAAAGATTGTGATTGAAGAGAAGTTCCTTCCAGGCGCACAAACAAATGCTTTCGACTTAACTCACTTTACAAAACAAGACACGCATCTATACCTTTAAGGACTGTTTCCTTTACCACCGATAGAGTCTGAACACAACCGACCCAGTGTGCTGTTGTGAGACATTGAATGCGCTTGGACATCAAGCTGGAGTAAAAATTACTTTTACTCTATATCGAGGCAGCCATGGATCACTCGTTGCGAATGGTCAATTGCTTGCAGTCACGAAATATCAGTCAGCTTCATACAAATTTATACGCACATCTTTGACAGGTATGTATGAAAAAGAAGTAAATTGTTTAAATTTACATAATTCCACACTATTGATTCGTTAGTTCTTATATGGCATTTTTTAAACAGTTGTTGAGAGGACTGCTGTGAGCGTGTATCGTTCGGACCGCAAAGGAGTCAAAGCAAAGGGATTTACTGAACCTGCCTTGAAGTCAAAGGAATATGTTGTGTTTCGCTACATTTCATGTGTTTGATGCATTCTTACACCGCCTCAGGAAATTGTCCCTTAGCCTTACAGGGCAGAAGGGTATACTTGCTACCAACATGCTGCCCTCAATGCTGCAATTGAGCTATTGCAAACTGTAGACAAGGTTAATCATCGGCTTTTTTCTTGCATTTAATGTAATTATAACTTAAGATAAACTTTCGTGGATCGTTGACACAGATTAATCATTATTCCTTAAATGCACTTTACGTGATGCGACCGAACCCTAAGGAGTCAAAGATGAATCCTGATTTCCAGGGTTGTCAAATTGGTAAAAATATCCAATGCCAGGAGTTTATCGTCGGCTCCGCACGGCATACTTTTGGACTAAACTCCGATGATCTCTCTTAAAACTCGGATTTTCTGAATTCCCTCACACACGTACTGATATCATAGGATGCACTCGTTATCTAGCAGATTAAAGCAATGGCCACAAATTTGGGTATTCCGTTGAAGAGGCTTTAAAATTAGATTTACAAGTTCATGTTTCAATTATAATTAAAATATCCTACTAACAAACCAATTTTTTTTTCTTATTTGTGCGATGCTCATCATTTGGTGTACTTTATTTTGTTTGTTGACTTCCGATTGATAAGTAGAAACTTAAGTTGTAGATCATCTTTCATGTCATATTTTAAAGTGCAAAATAAACCATTGATACCAAACACATGTAAACATGAAGTAGTATACTAACTTCGTGCCACCGTCGTATAAAATATACTCATCTCACCCCCTTACGGTATATTTACTCTATTTGATAGTGTAGAGGTATGAGGATGTTAGAATCTGGTTGGACCACTTCCAGAGACACTGAAGGGAGGCAGGAGTGAGTGTAGAAGAGGGCTGAACTGGAATGGACTCCACCTGAAAAAGTCACTCTTTGAAAGGTATTGTAGAATTTTAATTTCATGTTATGATACTGCATAATCAAATGACATTACAATACAATATAATTGAGATATCAAAATTTAATTAGTCTTTGTTTTTTCTATTTTTAGTGATTTGAAAGAAATCAACTTTGCCTCATTTGGCCAGAAGTACACAGAAGGTTCAGTGATGAATACCCAACATACTGGCAGTGGTGGATTTGATTTCTTACTATGCACCATCTAGTGCCACAGGCAAGAAAGGGGGTTCAGTCAGTTGAAATTAGTGAAAACAAATTGCAGAAGTAGCCTTGGACAATCATCTCTTAATAATGCCTTGGCATTAAGTTTTTTGTCTGCCAGACATTAAGGATTTAGACCCCAGTAATGCAATTAATCACTGGAAGTACATGTTCCTTGTTAAACAAGGAGCACCAAATTTAGAGTTAGAAGATACGAACATAAAGAATCTGATATGGGTGTGGAGTCTGTTGAGGAAATGTAGTGGTGAATGATGTAACAGAGAGTGTTGAAAGTCAGGGTGTTGAGACAATTGGCAACCTTCATTGATCATGATGTCAGGACATTAGTTTATGAGAATATGAGAGATGATTATTGAGAGTGAAGATGAGAAGAGAGTGTTTGAAAGAATTATTGAAATGAAGAAATTGAATATGAACATTGATTTTTCATGAATAAAATTCATTGTGGCCTGATGTTTCATTTTCCTCTTTAATTTTTATTTTCTTGTGGGCTACTAAAATTTCATGTGTGGCTCACTATGTTATCTTTTTAGGGGCCCACATGGGCCCTTAAGGTAATTCAGACGAAGTGGAACCCTGCTCATACAGGTGATTTTGTGGTCAACCCTTGTTAGGCTTTCCCAAACAATATATTGTCAAGTTTTGGAAGGGATGATAATTCTTTGGTTTGTGTTAGAGTTTGAAACCTCCCCCCCCCCTTCTCTAGAGAATATATGTTTCTTTCAGGATTACCTCAGATAATATTACAACAGGGTTCAGGAGGTAGGAGTTTTCCCCCCATTGCATAGTATACCTAGAAACAAACATAATTTTTAAGGGTCCTGACTAGTGATGCAGGGCCCAGCCCAAATTCATATCTCAGTTCTTTCCTCTTTTCTGATATTACAAGTTGAAGTTCAACTTTTTTAATTGTTAGTATTCATTTGTGTTGTAATTTTATACTGTAGTAATATATAATAAGAAATATTGTTTGCATCTTCAATATGCCTGTACTTAGAAAATTAGCAACAGCGTTACATGCATGGTATAGATCTAGTACTACTTGGTTATATATATTTACCTGTTGCCAGCTTAGAAGATTGATGGTCCTCGATAGCTGACTTTTCGGTCTGTGTACTTTTTACCCAAAAAAATCTATAGTAACTGTAACATCGCATCACAAGGTGGCCAGTTATCCTTGAAGTGGTCGCTTTCTATGCAATTCACGCACTTCCAAGCCTTTCAGTGAATCACGCTCAGTTAGCGAAGATGTGCCTTCTGCTTCGGTGTTGATTCAATGTCTAGAGTCCTCGGTCTTTTAATTTTAACCGCCATAACACCATAAATAGTAGGAAGTTGATGTCCTGTTTGCCGTGCGAATGTCTGATCCTTTTAATCCAGCTGTATTTAATTCAGTTATGACCTTTTTCTCTGCTAATGTCAACTCTTTCCGTTTTGGAGCCATTCTCAACATAGCATAGCAGACGAATTGAAAAATTTCCGGTGACCCTGATTAGTGAACCACGTCAATTACTTTCACTTTGCCAAAATAAGAGGGGTTAACTCTAATTTATTTACGAGAAGAAAAACCATTTATCACATCTTGGACACAAATAAAACGAAATCGCCCGGATGTTAACGAATCACGCACTGAGACAACATATAGAAACTGTTTCAGTCGTAAAAAAATATCTCATATCGAATTTAAATAAAATATGAATGGAATTGAAATTGTATTTAAACAAAAAATGCTTTTTTAAATATTTCTAAACGTTTTTTAGCAATTTTATTTATTCAATGTATTTACCGTTTTTACTCGATATCACCGCAAACGGAATCGTCATGCGCGTAACCATGCGTTAACAAACAAAAACTCAACTATAGTCGGCCCCTCTTAATTCCTCCCACTTTTTGCAAAAGATGGATGTGACTATGTCATTTAAAAATGGGCCTAAAAAAATTTGTTACGTTTAGTCCTTTGGCTTCCCATATGTTAATGAATAATGCTTAACATATATCACACTGCACGATGCCTCCGACAACCATTTGTGGGCGAAACTAGTCAGGTTCCCGAGACCCCTCTGCTTATTATTATAGGGTCAGGCACCCAGCCGGCGCCATCTTGGAAACGGTCTGCTGCAATGGTAAGTCGAACCGAGAATTTCTCGGGCTCACAGAAAATACAAATTTTTGAACACCAGGTCGTCTCCTTAGCCCAGCAAATTCTTTGACTAAATTCGGTCCATGGGCTTTTATTTGTATATATATGAATAATTATTACTCGCACAAACGCTTATTAATTTTTTTATCGACATTTTTTAAAATGTAAACAAACATTCAACACTAAACCCCTTATTGAAAATCGGCTTCGATAACTTGCATTCTAGGGGTGAACTAATTTAAATCATATTACCATCCGAAAGCTTTGTTATTTTTACTCTTGATTGATACCAAAAGCATTTGTAGTTTCTCGTACAATAATGGAAATCGGTCTTCGCTAGTCCGAATTTACTCCTTGTCACACATGTGATAATTTTTTTCAACCACAAATCTGTACAATGCCTTTAAGAAAGTGTGGTTTTGAATGAAAAATCTGTACACAAGTTTGCACAATGTGGTACAAAATCTACAGTACGAAATATCAATCATATGTCCATAAAAGTTAGCATGATGCCAAGAAATAGTTCAACAAATTCCGTGATTTGATTTTTGTGGAGACCTTTACCATTAATCAATAACAATAANTCCGTGATTTGATTGTTGTGGAGACCTTTACCATTAATCAATTATTCCAACATATCATTTAAAAAATAAATATATGCAGCTTGTATTACAGCTGTTCCAGTTCAATCGTATACGTTATCGTTTCTATAATAATAAAAATATTATCCACGCGCAATAACTTATATTCAGTTTGCTTCATATTTGTTTATATTTCAAGGATTCGTTGGATCTTATTTTGAAAGAAAAATTGGCTGTGATAAACCACAATAGGACATTTGGAACCAGCGTCACATACTTAAAGTCAAAACAATTAGAATGTCTCCGTGCCTTAACAAAATCGGACGTAATGACAGTTCTTCCAACTGGTTATGGTAAGTCTCTGATATTTGAGCTTTTGCCCCATTACATGCAATCTGTTCTAAGTCAGAACATTGTTGTGGTAATAATAATGCCACTGAATGTTATCATTCAACAAGAAGTGGAAAAACTTGGCAACCATGCTATAAATGTCACCGCAGATTGCATAATGAATGCAAATAAAACACACAGATATTTCATTGGACATCGGATTCCAGAAGACATCCTTATCCGTGTGTCAGATCTGGCAAAAATATCAAAACTGTTTGATAAAACATTTGTGGTAACAGATGAAGCACATTGTGTTATAGAATGGGGGGAGGATTTTAGGCCGGATTACAAATTGATTGCCGACCTTCATGTGCATCTGTCATCCTGTAGATTCCTAGCATGCCTAGCATGCACAGCCACTGCAAGTAAAGAGGCCCAGACAGGGATAACCACACGTTTAGGAATGGTTAACTCAATGTTTATAAGAAATATACCCATTATTAACAATAATGTGTGCTTACTGTTGAACAAGCGTATTCCATCAACTGGAGGGCACAACTCAGCTAAAGATGCGTACAATTATGTGTACAAACCTTTACTGCTTGAACTATATGCATTGAAATGGAATTTTCCTCTAACAATTGTGTATTGTAAGCTGCAATGGTGTGCATATGGTGTGGAGCTGTCTAAGCGACTTCTAGGACCATCTTTCACTCTACCTGGTGAGGAGACACAAAAGCAGTTTTGTGTTGCACAGTACCATGCACAACAGCCGAGAGAGGTAAAATTCACTATTTCTAACAAAAGGTAGAAGTTTTATGCTAATAATGCCCTGCTATATGGCAGATCATGTGAGATGCCTTTATATAATAATCAATGTGTTTTTGTCCATGATTGTACTTTATATGACACATGATGACTTTCCTTGGGAAAGATTTACACGATACTTGGATACTCCATTCTCAAAGAAATATCCAGAAGGTACATGTTCTGTAATAGCAACCGTGCCTGGATAAATCATGAATGATGAATTATAGTATATACTGCATACAGCAGTGGTCACATAAGTGTTACTGATCAATGAAATGACTTGATTTAATGCATATATTCTACTTTCCAGATTTATTGCATACTAAAAATGTTGATATTGAACATGTATTGAATTATTCTCAAGATGGTTATGCAATTGACAGACTCTTTGAAATTAAGCATTAGTTTGTCATTGTAATTAACTATTTTGAATAATTTAACTCACAACATGATCATTGACTGCTGGACAGTTGGATGCTGGATCATCTAGGTCTTGTGAAGTAATATTTAGGAATGAAGGTTAATTTTGACCTAGGTTCTACGATATAATCTAAATTGATGCAGTTTACGCTTTATAATCCGCGGATTATTTTAAGCGTAAACTGCACCAAGTCAGATTATATCATATAACCTAGGTCAAATTTAGCTTCATTCCTTATAATTTAATTTCAGAAAATTGCATTTAACTTTATGTGATGAATAACTTGCGAGATAATAAGGATTTTTTATGAGGCGGACTAATTTTGCCTTAGCTACAAAGTTAGAAACAACACCTTCAATTGCATTGTGACATCATTCTAAAACGTCATAATGAGCAAGTTATATTATACAAAATAATTGATGTTACTCAATCTTGTTTCAGCCAATCAAATTGCTTGTAACAAGTAAACTTAAATTATCTATGTATAATAAGTATTTAGATATGAATGTTGTCAATAAAACAGGTAAATGAACAAATCATCCAGCTGATGAGTACAGAGAAGTCG
>CAJDSM010120033.1:606-11460 GCA_903981925.1 Ostrea lurida
CCTACATCTAAAATGAATACATTTTGAATAACAATTCCTAACTTTCTAATTTATGAAATTTTCAATACACGTAATAGTAATTTTAATGCATAGTACAGAAATATAACATTTGTAAAAAGAAATACATATCTTTAACCATGATAAACCAGAGTATACCTTTATCTATAAATATCAATAAGATATTTAAGAACTGATTACATTGAGAGGGGGTGGGATGCATGTATACTAGTGCACGGGTGCATACATGTTTTCCCTCTCCAAAACATCAGATATTGGGAATTGATTGACTTATCGCAAGATTAATTTTCTTAGTAATATTTTAGCTATCAACAGACTAAAATGCGACATAACGTAACAGCTGACTAGATATCTTCATTCCAGCATTCGAACGGTGATTCAGTTCGCTTCTGTGGCTTTGGTTGTGCGAATTAATGGCTGTGACTCTTGGCCCCTCGGCGCGTTATCAGATCGACAGCTGTATATGCCTTGGCCCAGTTTCTCTTTCCAATGGCAGCATCGGACTTTCTTTCCCGATTTCTGCGTTTTTGAACGTTTCTCATTGATCTCAACTTGAATCGCCTGCTTGCGATTAAGTGGTGGCATTGATGTACAATAATGCGGTAACATTAGATTCTATTGGCTCTTGATTAAAAAGTTGAATTTTTGGTTTCCTCCTATCTCAAGTTATTGTAATGTTATTAATGATTTAGAAATCGGGCTTCAATTTGGTTTGTTTGCCCATAAATGGGCTTTATATTTTGGTCTCAAACGCTGAGGCCAACAGGCCGCAAGAGCTACCGCGTCTGCCCTAGAATTAAAAGCATTATCCAATACACAGTGATAAATGCCAATAGAAACAGCAAATTATAGTTTTCTAGAATCTGATTCAAGATTGTAACAGTTTAAAAAAAAATGACGTACACAATTTATCAAATACATATTATGTAAAATGTAGACATACATTTTTCAATTGGCCCCTGCCTGTTGCTAAAATCCAAGCGTACATATAATAGTGTACTTTGTTGACTGTTTATTTAAAACAGTGAGAATTATGCCACTCATTGGAATAGATGTCTTAGTACACATCAATTCGATCTTGAAAGGTAAAAACAGTTTAAACAGCAATATGAGTATTTTTTGAAGCATCTGTTTACTTAGCAGAATTTGTGCAAAGTAATAGCAAATGCATTAATTTCAAAAAAAACTCACTGCAATGCGATCAGTAATCTACGAAATGATACTACCTGACAACAAGATATAGATGAAAAATCACAAAACAACAAATTGATAGTTGGTATCTTGCAGTACAAAAGCCATTAGGTTGCTAATGACTAATGATGATATGTATCCACGAAAGTAGTTGGGACCATTTTCTGTAATGTCTATTGCCACCACGACTGTGAATTGTATCCTGCTTCTGTTTAGCGCGGTTGTTTTGGTGTTTTTCGCCACGTCCGCGGAATTTTTTGGCGCCGTTCGTCTTGAATTCAGCCGGAAGTGAGAGTATTCTTGATGTTGACGCCAGTAACGAGGTTGACTTTCGCTGATAGGTGAAATCTGGTCGCGGTGACATCAGAAGCTCTGAAGTCCGACGTACTCTGCAACATACTAATTGAGACAATGTTACTCTCAGAAATGTGCGAGTGACTTACCTGTAATAGATAACTAGAGCGCGAGTCAATCGCTTCTTTTGATTTCGCACGTTTTTTTTACCAATGCAAGAATTTTCCGGACCAATTCACATTGCTCAGCTCGAATACAGCCCCTTAGATCCTGGCGTTGGGGTGCGATCCACATGCGTGGATTACGCTTCACTATATGTTTTGGTTTCCTATTTCCCGAACTAATTATTTTAGTGTTTTGAATATTCAAATAGGGCAAATCGAGTAGAGTAATATACAGTACTAGTGTTTCAAAAACGTAATCACATATTCCGCTCTCAAGCTTTCTGAAATCCGGGATTACATTAGTACAAATAATCGGTGCAGATGATTGCGACGCGTTCAACGTATCACGAGATCTCGAGGCCCGACCTCCGACAATAACAGGCGCAACAGGTAGATTCGACAGCTGCTGCGCATGGAGGAGTACGCATCCTCTGAGCTGACCCCACGAGTCACACCCGCCGTCGGCCCTGAGTCGAAATAAAGGTACGGAATTACCCGTAGTCAAAAAATCTAAGGTGATACATTATAACGGTCCATTGAATCCACTGTTCTTTTGGTTTTTTAGTGTTTTTTAGATTCTTTTGAAATTTGGAATGAGTGCATAATTTGCTCTCTTGACTTTATGGCTGCGTTTTCCAATTTTTATTTTGCACCTGTGCAACTCATATTTCCACCAAGTAGGTCTTTTAATATGTCTGCACTGTTTCGCACTCTTTTTTGACCCGACATAAGTTCATGCCTTTTGAGGTGCAGAGTCCACCCATTGAAGGTTGAATAAGAAGATAATTTTTTCTCACTCATCCTCACTCGTTGAGTTCATAAATAGAAGCTACTCGTCTCAGTTTCATATGTTTCCTATACTTGGTTGACTATATCTATCTTTGTGTGCAATAGAAAGGAAATAATTTGGTTGAAATGAGGAAGACTTTTTAAATTCTGACAGATTCTCATAGAATGACTCCTGTTGTCATTTAGTTAAGAGTGTGACTTTGACCTTATGACATGCACTATTCTTTTTGAGAGGTGTACTACGTACTTTCAGCAAGTATTCTTGAAGTGATAGAACACATAGTTTCATGAATCTGGAGTGATGTTTGCAATGATTGGCGCGACACCTCCTCCTTCTCTCAAGAATATGGTACTCACTCAAACTCATTGTGTTTCAACCAAAGCAAAAAGTATCCAAAATAAAAGTAATTTCTTCCAGTAAAAAGGGCCAAGTATGTCTTGCATCAATAACATATTGATTGGACCCAGCAAACGGACTTAAGATATGAAATCACCAGTGGATTGCGATATATCCCCACTCTCTTTAAAAGATCTAACAGCTGCCATAAACTTTTTTTTTCTGTGTTGTTTCGAAACTATTACTTTCAGTTTACCCTGTAGTGACCTGAAACCAAACTTAAGAAATTAAAAATCTTTGTCTTTAGTTCAAAACTTCTTATAATAAAAATACAAAAACCATTCTAAGTTGTTTGCGTTAATAAATGAGGCGTAGAACTTGAAAATTAATTGCAGGCTCGGTTGCTTTTTCTCGGGATTAATTTGAAGTCCATACAACCTCCTTCTGCGATTTGCGCAATAGAAATTTACCCCAAAGCAGGCCGAGGGTTTACGCGTGCGTAGGTTTTGAGCTTTTATGCCATATTTAGATAACATTTAAACCGTTCGTAATTGGCGTATTTTCTACTAAAATTTGAGCAAATTTAAAATATCGTTATAAATGAATAGTCCTGCGGCGATAGAATGACTGTAAACTGCGATGTATTCAAAGTTAACATAAGATGCATATCTCATTCTAAAAATTTGTAGCTGTGCGCATAGTATATAAACTATCGACTGCGGCGGTCTTATGCTGATGAGTCGATATTATGGTTTACTCGTTTGCTTTAAATGAGACGCGGATTGTCACGTTTAATGTTACAAATATACACACGGGCTTGGGGGTACAGAAAGTGTTCAAAACCGCATATTCCAACGTTGAAGGAGCTTTTGACAATCTTTAAGGACATTTAAAAGAGCCATTACTCTTATGTGGACTCCGACACCAAGAATAAATTTTGTACAAGTTGAATCTCAATATAGAACAATAGTTCTCTCTGATATATTTATCTTTCTGAAATTAAACGCGTTTACATCCAGCGAACTCGCTAATTGTGATAAATTTTCGAAAATACAGTATACGTAAATATACTTTGTTTTCTAAAGAAGTGGATCGATGCTACAATGAACAAATATCAAGCATTTATTTATATAGTAGATATTGTTATGCTTAGTATTTACAAAGAGCAAGGTCTCGTGTACTTTCCGTATATTTAAGTAGGGACATACATGACTAAACCGGAGTTACATCCAATTCATGGCATGCTCGTACAAAAAAATATTTTGAATTAATGCGGGCATCTCAATCTTATTATGAAGGAGTGCTGATAATAATTAAATAAATTGAAGCAATGCAGATTCTGTAATCCCGTCTCGTTTGCTCCTAATTATAATCAGTTTTGCCAGGCTAACTTTCGCAATAATGTATGAAAGTTATTTGCTTACAATTGAATTTATATAATTTGCGTCAACCTCTGTTGTCTGATTCTGTCTAAGTATTGCGCAACATGCATTACTCGAACACTTACAATGAAGGCGAAAGTTAACATTGTGTCAAACTAATTTCAAATCCCATAGAAAATATGTGCAAACAGACATATACAAACTCGAGTAGGGAAACACGAGTACGCCTCCGACAAAAGTCGGTGATACAAGTTGTTGGGCTAGGGATTGTGTCAAATGTTTGTACCATGGTGAGAGTAAGCATTCCTCTGCCTAGTCAGTCCGTACACATAAACCCGCTTCGTTTGATGCCTCAATTAAGATCTAAACTATATTTAAAATTAGTAAAATCTTGTTGGAATTATCTCGATCGCGTCAAATCTAGTAGGAATAATTGACAGTCTAACAATAAGTGGTATAAATTCCAATCGAGTCTCACATCTGTAGACTTAGTGATAATTTAGTATCCATACATGGTCATTTATGCGCATCTTTAAATAGATATTGCGAAATAAATAGAAAAGTCTGAGTTTTTAGAACCGAGATTCGCCCTGAGTATTAACACTTGTGCAAGTTCAAGATCAAATCTTTTTGTTAAGTAGTAGTAAGTTGATCTTAGATTATCTCTTTTAAATTCATCGAACAATTAGAATATATCTTTCAATGATCATTACCAAAGCTGAAGCTTTAGTGTTACTAGAATAAAGAATCACTGTGCATATTCAATTTCTATTAAAGAAGTGAGTTCAAAAATTCAATAATTTTGTGGCGAAGTTGTTGGGTTGAAATATCTCTATTTATTATGGTTTGCTACAAATACGTTTTTAGAAAATTTTGTCATAATGATATTATAATTAATTGAGGAACAAGAATTGAAGTAATTGTCCAGCATAACTGAATTATCTAACTGAAGAGGAGAATTGAATTTATAAACTGCGGAGCATAATTTGAATTGTTGAATCAGACGTCGTGCTTCAATCAAATTGTCAACAGGTATAACACACCTTAAATCAGCGAGTATTTAGATCATATTGAACTGTTTGATCTTTCTATTTTTTTTCACTTTTCGCCGTTCTGTGGTGCATATCATATACAATTGTAATGGTAATCTCATTTGAATAGGTCAAGATATTCTTTAAATTAAGTAATCAAAGGATTATCTTCAGGTGAGTTATGTTACTGCAGCCACAACACCGGTTTAGCAATAGATTATCCTAGATCTACATTTAATATTTTTGTTATAAGTGTTAAAATTCAAAAAAATCGCTTCCTACTTACCATAGAATCAATCTCTCTCTCTCTGGATTTATAATGTCATAGAATACATATTATAGACAGTACGTCACAACTACACGAACTTTCCTCCATTTCTGACAGCTAATGTTAAGTAGCTGTGTTTTCCCTCGTTATTTCTTAACTTACGTATTCAGTTAAAAACACTTTTTTAAACAGTTTATTGTTACCTGTTTGAATCAGCATTTCCCGGCAGTACTGGAGCGTCAAACGATACACCTTAACAGTGTAAAAATTTCTATTTATCATCCAAATTACACTGCAAAAATTAATTTATACACAAAATATTTGTATAGTGATATGTACTTACAACCGTTGTTGCTTAAGTCCGTGATCAAATATCAATGCCCTATACCACGATAATTTTAATGATAATATTCTTAGTCATAATTTACTTTCCATTATAATAAGCTTCCAGTCTCGATCATCCTCACAGTCCGCCATCGTTTTAACACGATTCTCTCGAAAAGAGATTCTCTCCTATTACCCGGCCTCAGGATATACCCCCAAACACTCGGGCCAAAGTCTATTATAGTGTTGTACTCTCGGCAGTATTTTATTTAATTAAAACGTTTCGAATGAATCACACTAGAATACACTCGTGTTGTTTAATGGACGCCACTCCAGAATGACAAGTGAAAACCTCAATACTTAGATGGGAAGTGTGTAACAATAATAATTTCAAATCCATTGGTCGTATCGAGGTTTTGTGCTCACGAAAGGCCGATTGACAGTGGCCGTCACGGGTAAGCCGATGTGTCTATCGGTGTGCATTTACTAGGCCTTTACAACTTGTCGTAGCATGACATCAGTAGGTACAGTTATCCACATTATTTATTATTTATGTAATTTAGTCGTTTTAGACTTCCCTTTAAGGCCTTACTCTAGGGCTAAGGCCAACCAACGCACGCACTGCTTCAAATACTCTTGCTGTCTGTTTTTTTGAAGACATAGATTCTAACTATAATATGAGTGTTATATATTATCTGCACTTTGTAATCTAGCTATATTATATTTTGGGCAAACTGGCTATATGATGCTGCCACTGCTTATTTTTCTGCTCGGAAAATGTAAAACAAACCAAACTCAACAAAAACTATTCAATTTCTCCTCCGTGTGTAAATCTCCAGCGAAGAATTCGATCAACTGTCAGAGAACGCGTCCGATCACCGTCTTCGATTCTTGGTTTGTTTCTCCGAACGCTAACTAGACAGAGTACAACTCCTCACTGCAAGGTGCATAAAGCTAGCTACAATTGAGTTGCAAGACCACCCAAACAACAATCAAACTCATTAAACTGCCGCTGTAGGAAATGAATCATAAAACTTCTTACATATAGCAGTACTTGCGCACATGTTGTTGTCAACTCGAAGCTCCTCCTCCCTCATTCGCCAAAAGGTATCGTGCAGGTTATGCCTGCTAATGTCGTTGACATAAATTAATTAGCAACGTATTTGTGATATCAGTTATAGTGCTTAATTCATGTGATAGTATCTGTTTAAGATCTTACAATTTTTTAAGCCTTCAGGACAGTTGGGAGCTTGAAAATAAAAAAATTTTGTAGAGAATAACTATGATAGTAATTAATTCACGTCTGCTGCAAGCGAGTATTTAAAATAGTGACAATAAATTGTGGATCATATTCAAGATAATCTAAGTCTTGGAGATACAAAAATTAAATGAAATAAGAAACAGATTGTAGTTTTGAATGAGCGTGAGGATCAAGTTGATTTGCATAAAGTTAAGACAAAAAATACCAGCCGGGTGTATATTTGATTATTTCGTCACAGTATAGATTTAAAACAATTACTCACGACTTGTTTGCCAAAACTTTGATCTAGTCTCGTGATTGCTGGTTGTTGGTGAAGATGCGGGGGTTTGTTTGCGGGAGGGAAGACGTGTCTGGGTTAGAGGCTTGTCGGGTACGGCGAGTTCACGATGATTAGAATACGCTGATTTCTGTTTTTCGCCATCATATTTTTCACCGATTGAAAAATAAAATAGAACTATAATTTACATATAGGAGTAATTATGATTACAAGATAAAAAGGAGAAAGAATAAATAACAAAGTTTGATAATTTTCTGAAACTATAAAATAATTAAGTGAAAAAATATTTACCTCCCACATCATTCGTTGATACGGGGTCGATCCGCTCGATCCCCTTAAGGCGGTCATCGTCTATCCCTTCGCACAGGGGAGCGGCACCACTCCTACATATCGAGTATATACGCCCCTATATTTATTTTCTTTGGGATGGCGGCTGGACAAAAAAATAGTCAGGGAGGAGCGACCCCAACCATCTCTAAGGTTGATTAGGGATGCCACCCCCATCCTCAATGCGGCCGAATCGCGACTTGAAAATAACGTGATAGTATTAAATCTAATAGTGCTTGAGTGCTAAGATTCACACTTGAGGGAAATGTATTGGTTATGTTTTTTATTAATTTTTATAAATATTTATATTGAACTTATATATAAAAATTGATATGATACATAGATATATTCTACAACTGATCCTTCAAAAATCATGGAATCATATACGTTATTACCAGTTAAATATGTAGAATCTAAATAATTTTTTTGTCACCAATATATAAAATCTATACAAAAAATAACTGTATATCATGACTTTTACATCCATCCGTAGGGGCGACAACAGCCAATATGTACTATCAATTTAATTTACAAATGTACATAATCAAATCCAATTTTTTGGAATAGATATTTAATTTAAGCTAAAGAATGCAGCTAAGAACAAAATAGATTATTAAATGACGAGGATAGTGATTCCACTAATCAAAATCAAATTGATAACCAAATACGATAATAAGGAGCGACACAGTTATCACGGTAACGTTAAACAGAGGGAGTTATACACCAGTCTCCCTGAAACGATTGTCTGTCACTTATCACACATTTTTCTCGCGTTTGGTGGTCTTACCGATCGCTCGAGTTCACCGGTCACAGTTTTGCCGGTTTCGAGCGTGCCGTGTGTCTTGGTCGGTTTCCTACAGCGCGAGTTATGCAACGTGCAGGTTCTTAGCAATTTCTAGTTACCTTTTTTTGCTCATTTTGCATTGACATGTGCGGACTGCCCAAAGAAAAGCGTAGCTACATGTAGATTAATTTTGTACAGATGTTTTGCCGGTGGTTTGGTGTGTATGCATTTTTAGGGTGTTGTGTTAATTACACGGAGTATTGATGTATCTTCTGTGCTCGTAAATGCCTGAAAGCGCAGCATACGATGTCACTCGTAATCCTGGATGGTCGTACCAGTGCTAATAAAAAAAATACTGGTGTGTTTGGACACGGCGGGTACACCGTCCGTGTTTGTTTAATGCAGGTTAATTTTTTGGGGGAGGGTGTTTTGTCAATTGCAACGGGGATATGTATTCTCCGTTGCCCTTGAAATTGTGTGAAGCTGCAGGTGTACGCCCGTGATCGCTGATGTAGTGTAGCAGTGCTAATGAAAATTAAAATGGATAGGTTTTGTATTTTTCTTTTTTGGCCAGCTATAGTATTGTGACATTGTACGAAAAAAAGAATAATCTCCATGAGAAACTACTTGGTACGGTTGTATAAGTACTATTAGGCATACTTATACAAAAAATACATGTAGTGGATTTGCTTTATCAGAGCATGCAGGTATTTCATACACTCTATAGATCATGTAGTTTGTGTTTAGTCATTTATATCCAGACGATTGTTACTCCAAGCATGTATATTGTGTTTTTATTCCTTACCTTATATTAGTTATTGTTTCGAGGATTAAATTATTAAGCATTTTAATTCTTATTATTACTCATATCAGACTATGTGAAGGTGATAAGAGATTACTATATACTTAATCTCCAATTTCGAACGAAAAAAATGACTCTCCACAACATTCCGATTGAGCAATACCTGCCAATATAAATATTAACATTTTTGTCTGTTCTCGTAGCTCTAAGCGTCGGGGTCACCGTGGGCGTATTACAAGCTGAGTACCTGGTCACCGTTCATTCCATATGCGGTCCCCAGAAGGTCGCGGTTAGTCAGTAGGACCATGCTCTTTGTGGTCACCGGTCGAACCATAATTTTGGGCGGGTGTCACCGTTACGTTCTGGTTGTGTGTAAGAGTACGAACGTTTTCGGGCCTGCTAAATCTCTTCTACTCAAAACCCAAGGAATACCATGATCACCGCATTAGCACTCGTATATAAAATCTGCATTGAATAAATCAGTATAAAAATTTTAGCTCGATCCTTACATTTTTCACAAACGAATTTTAAAACAAGTTATATTGACTTCTCAGCTCAGATTGCAGCCAACACAAGGGCCTCAGACAATTGGCCTTTCAACTGCCAATTATTGTCGAATTTACAAGCGTGTTTTACTGAGTCTGGATTAAAGTGGAGCGCCTACTCCTTTAGCGTTTGGAGGTCTTTCCCCACTTCTACTGGGGGGATTGGTTATTATTAGACCCACGATTCACGAATATAAAGGTCAATTTAACTTGTAATTAAATCCATGTAAACGGGGATCTCATATCTAGAATCTGAGATCGGAACTCTCGTACTAATTACAAGTTGAAAAAGACGGTCCTCCTGCTATATAAGCTATTCGGCTCTAATATTTATTCTTAACACAAATATTTTGACCTCGATCAAAAATCCATGCAGTTGGGGTTCACACGGTCAGAAATTTTTGGGTTTTAACCTGGGAACAAAAAGATCTGGGAATTGTTACGGATAGCGAATCAATTTTACAGGTTATCCAGATCGAACAACGGGCCTATTGGATGACCAGGTTTGTAATCCCTCTAACAATAGCTGCATGAGAACTGAGTCTGAGGGGGGGAATTAAGTACGTACTGTAAAGTCACGATACTTCTCCCGTGGTTACAGCATTGATAATTTTGCTGATGCGATTTTTCCTTTGCAGAAATGGGCATATTGCATTGACGAGCCTACAATCACCTCCAAATTGAATAATCCGGTCAATGACAACCATTGTAGTTGGTGTTTTGGATAAACTGCAGCTTTGTAACTTTTTACATAATAAGGCTAGCACAGGTCGTACATCCGGCAGATTCTTATTTCGATTGTATCGGAGATTCAACAAGAACATTGGCGCAAATCAGTATACTACACAGTTAACAAGTGCGACGACAGTTTTCGATTCGTTGTCAATACGGCAATTACATTGTGTATATAGCAAAGTATTTTAGGCAAAGGATGCAGAAACATTTAGCATATATTCCATTCCTTGTTCAGTCGAACCGTCTTGTCCAAGATTTTACCCAAGTATATACGTTTACATAAGAAAGAAAATCGACCGTACAATTGTCAGTAGTAAAAGCATGA